>PVJX010009083.1:0-62479 GCA_004027295.1 Dolichotis patagonum | reverse complement strand
CCCCCCCCCCCCCCGCAGTGTTCCAAGCAGGCAGGACTTCCGGGAGGGCCTCTCAGGCCACTGCTGCGACCTTGAAGGCAGGTGACCCACCCTAGCCTGCAAGAAACTTCATTTCTTTGCCTGATTCAAATTCAGAGAAAGAAAAAGAAAATTCTCCTTTTATCAGCCCCAAAGGCAAGATTTTGTTTTATGTTCCACCAAAGCCCTGAAATTGCAGTTGACAAGAGAGGGTCCAAATACGGAATCAGCCAAGGTTTTGACACACGGATCGGGATTTTCCCCTTCGTGTTGTACAGTAAGCTTTCAGGTTGTGAGGAGAGATGCATGAGCTCCCTTCATTTAATAAGGAAGAGGAGACAGCAGCCTCTCCCTACCCTCTCCTCTTAGTCTCCTTGAAATCATAATAGGTCCTCTAACACATGCTCAGAATTTTAATTTCATGATCCTTCTGAGGCTTACCCCTGTAAACATAAACCTGCAAGATTCATTCAGAAGTTATTTACAGGCATACAGGACGCTGCCTCAGGAAAGAGTGTTCTGTGTGTCCTTTGCTTCTCTGTGTATAATCATATGAAATTCTGCATCGACTCTGCCCAGATTTTCAGACGTGTATACCTGCAGCCGACTTTCCCTGTTGCCCGTGCTGGTACTCCAGTGGCTTCTGTTGGCAGGGTTGTTTTGTTTCCCTGAAAGTGGCCATGAGGATGGAAGTACATTATAGGAGAAAGAGTTGGTCAGGAGGGGCCAGAACAAGTTTTTCTGAGCAGTCCATGCAACGAAGCATGGGCCAGTGCAGACCAAGACGTTGACAATGATTTCTACCATTGTGCCCCTCTCTGCCCGCTGCTGACTGCAGTGGAGTGCAAGAGCACGACACTCAGGTTCCAACCCTCAAAAACATACTTTCCTCCTGCGTGAAGATTTTCAAGTTCCTTTTATCTGTCTTATTGTGCAACTTAGACGTCTGAGTCCCCATGGAGGCTGAGGTGGTAGCTGGCACTAAATTCTTGGCACTAAAAGCTGTTTTTCTCTAAAGAAGCTCAATTTATTTCACTGAAGCATTTTGTTGTCAATTCCTGAGTTGACAGCATAGTTACTATCATGCTTTCAACAGAAACTATGTTTATAAGCTTGTAATTAGAATTTAATGTTTGATATTTACACAGAGCTTTACAAAACTCAGAACATTCTACAAAAGGAACAGAAAAGTAAGCAAAACAAAACAAACAAGGCATATTAGAACAAGGGAATGGAATGCTGGGAGGTTATTTAACCCCAAGGATATAGTGCGTCTGTGTGCGTATGTGTGTGCATGTGTGTGTGTGAATAGGACTTCCTGCCATCTCAATGTTTTACAGAACTTCTTAGATGGTCACTGAAATATTCTTGGGGAATATTCTAGCATTGTATTTGTCAATTATTAATTCTTTACTTGTGCAAAATTGTTAACTTTATTACTCAAGAGTGGTATCACCATTACTATTTCAAAGTTATACTAATAAGGCTTAGAAAATTTGATGGTAGATCTATTGTATTCATCAGATTCCATTTGCTTATAACTCTCTTTTTCTCCATGTCTTTTATATACTTTCAAAGTATTGTAGAATTTGAATTCATAATAATACAAGAATATTTTATCAGTGTTTTTCATTACCGATAAAGAGAACTCTCCTGACCCTTGATTCATCTCTAATCCAAATTCCCCCTGAAATAATACTCATGATTTTCATATTGTTATATATCCTTTAGGAATACTTTCTCTGCATGTGTGTGTATGTACGTGTGTTATATGTTTGTGTGCACAAAGAAAACATTTAATGTGTTTCTGAATTTTAAAAAGAAGAATAATGAAAACTAAAATTTCTTGAGCTCTTAAGTGACAGGCACAGCATGTTAAATTAAATCCTCACAAAAATACTATGTAATTAAGCATGACTTGTGTCTTCATTTTAAAAATTTTTATTGGTACATGCTTGCAGTATACAATGATTGCCTTCATTGTGGGGAATCAGTACACATATATAACACTTCTTATGAAAAAATTAGGGAATGTAGAATAGGTAGGGAACTTCTCTGTTTTTTAAATTTTATTTTAAAGAGGGTAAAATTAAACAGAACAAAACAGATCATAAAAAAACAATGTCAGAGACACAGATTTCAAAGCAAGACAACCTAAGATCTTCACTGTCTATCACATTGTCTCTTGTTTTATTTCAAATAGTTTTCCATATCTTCACACACAATGAATTCATACTAAACAAAATAGTATAAAACTGATCAGAACATCATGATGAAGGCATTTCAGGTCTTCAAGATCAGAAAATAGGGAAGTCAACAATGGCTGCCATAATGTCTCTCATTCTCTTCAAAATAACTGTCCACACTTTCCTGTATGTTGATATTAAACAAAACAAAACAGACTAAATCACTCTGAACAAAGAATAACAGTATTGCTGGATTTCACATCATGATGCTATGGAATCAGCACTGGGTACCTTAATGTCTCTTTTTCTTCAAAGTAGCTGTTCATTTCATCGTGCATTATATAATCAATTCTCATAAACTGTTTAGAAATTCTACGCATGCATGAGTCCCTATATGTATACCTATTCTTTCTGTATTAGAGTGAAAAACAAAACAAAACAAAACAAATTCCTAGAAAAACACAAAACGAAAAAGACATATAAACAACAATAGCAAAGAGCCCACAACACTGACAATATAGGCCTTCAAAACAAAGCGGTATGAGCGTAACTAGGGTTGTAATTTTACATAATGATCTTCAAGAGTTCCTCAGATCACCATACAATAATATGCACAATTGTTCCAATGCTATGAATGTTATCTATATTGTTCCAAGAACTTACAGAATTTGCAGCACAACAATCATCTTAGCTCTCCTAAGTATGTTTATATACTTTTAGATATTTTTTCTTTTCCCTTCTTTTTTCTTTTTCATTTTCCCTGAGATATTATTTTTTTTTTTGTCCTTTAAACAGTTTCTTGTCCTTTCACTGTGTTTATTGAGCTTTTGGATCTTATGTACTCTTACCATTTCTTACACTAGGGAGACTATATGGTATTTACACAGTTTGATTTATTTCACTTACGAGTATGGTCTCAAGTTGCATCCATTTACTTATAAATATCTCAATATGCTCATTCTTTACAGCTGATTAGTACTCCATTGTATAAAAATACCATCTTTTTTATCCATTCTTCAGTTGAAGGGCATTTAGTTTGTTTCCAACATCTGGCTATTACAAATTGTGCTGCTATAAACATGGGTGCACATATATTACTGTGGTATGATGTTTTTAGTTCTTCTGGGAATATGCCTAGAAGTGGAATAGCTGGGTCAAATGGGACTTCCAATCCCAGCTTTTTGAGGAATCTCCAGACTGACCTTCACAGTGGTTGCACCAGTCTACACTCCCACCAACAGTGCATAAGAGTTCCTTTTTCCCCCACAGCCTCTCCAGCATTTGTTATTGGTAGTTTTCTTTATCCTGGCCATTCTTTCTGGAGTGAGATGGAACCTCAGTGCTCTTTTAATTTACATTTCTCTAATGACCAGTGATGCTTAACATTTTTTCATGTGTTTATTTGCCATTTGTATTTCTTCATCTGAGAACTGTGATCCATCTCAATGACCATTTTTGGCTTGGGTCTTTGAATTTTGGGGATCTGATTTTTTTTAATTCTTTATATGTTCTGGACAGAAGTCCTTTTTCTGAGGGACAGTTCACTAAGATCTTTTTTCCCAATTTGTGGCTTTTCTTTTCACTATGCAGGAGATTTCTTTCTACATGCAGAAACTCTTTAATAAGACATGATCCCAGTTGTTGATTCTGTGAAGTATTTCCTGTGCAGTTTGATTGTTGTTCATGAATTCTCTACCTACCCCTATGTCTTCAAGATTTCTACTTACTTTGTCTTCCAACAAATTGTTTCTGTTTTAATATTTAATATTTAGATCTTTGATCCATTTAGAATTTAGTTTAGTACATGGTGATAGGCATGGGTCTAGTTTTCATTTTTGGCATATGGAGAGCCAATTTTTCCAGCACCATTTATTGAAGAGACTATCTTTCTTCCAGTGGACATGTTTGGCCCCTTTATCAAAGATAAGGTGGCTGAGTGTGTTTGTAGTTGTAGTTGTATCTTCTAATCTATTCCATTAATTTTCAGGTCTGTTTTTATTCCAGTACCATGTTGATTTTATTACTGTAGCTTTGTAGAATCACTTCAGGTCAGGGATTGTGATGCCTCCTGCCTTGGCTTTGTTGCTTAGACTTGCCTTTGCTATTCTAGGTCTCTTCTGTTTCCAGATGAATTTTAGGAATGATTTCTCTAGATCTGTGAGGTATCAAAATGAGGCATTTTGATTGGGATTGCATTAAATCTGTATAACAATTTTGGGAGAATGGCCATTTTCACAATGTTTGTTCTTCCTATCCATGAACAAGGGATGTCTTTCTATTTTCTGAGATCCTCTTCAATTTCTTTTTTCACAGTATTGTAACTTTCCCTGAATATATCTTTTGCTTCTTTTGTTAGATTGATTCCTAAGTATTTCATTTTCTTGGATGCTATTGTGAAAGATGTGGCTTTTCTTATCTCTCTCTCTCAGTGGTTTTGTTGTTAGTGTATAGGAATGCCATTGATTTTTGAGTGTTGACTTTTTATCTAGTTACATTATTGAATTTATTTATTATGCCTAGGAGTCTTTCAGTGGAGTTTTGGGTGTCTCTATGTGGAGTATTATGTCATCTGCAAATAATGATAATGTAACTTCTTTTGCTATCCTTACTCCTTTTATTTCTCTCTCTTGTCTATTTGCTCTGGCTAATATTTCCAGCACTACATTGAACAGGAGTGGTGATAATGGGCATCCTTGTCTTGATCCTGAGCTTACAGTAAAAGCTTTTGGTTTTTGACTCTTTAATATGATGCTGACTGTTGGTTTGTCATAGATGGCTTTTATCATATTGAGGTAAAGGCCATCTATTCCAATTTTCTGTAAGGTTCTTATCATGAATAAGTATTGGACCTTATCAAAAGCTTTGTCTGCATCTATAGAGATGATCATGTGGTTCTTACTTTTGGCTCTATTGATATGGTGGATTACATTTATTGATTTGTGTATGTTGAACCATCCCTGCATTCCTGGGATGAATCCCACTTGGTCATGGTGCATAATCTTCTTGAAGATTTGCTGCATCCTGTTTGCCAATATTTTATTGAGAATTTTTGCATCTATGTTTATTAGGGAGATTGGCCTGTAGTTCTCTTTTTTAGTTGGGTCTATGTCAGATTTTGGTGTTAGAGTAATGTTTGCTTCCAAGAATGAGTTAAGGAGAATTGTTTCCCTTTCAATTTCATTGAAGAGTTTGAGGAGTGTTGGTATTAAATCTTTTTTGAGTTTCTGGTAGAATTCCACAGTAAATCCATCTGGACCTGGGCTTTTCTGTGTTGGTAAGGATTTAATTACATTTTAAATTTCATTAATTGAAATCAGGTTATTCAGGAGTTTTACATCTTCTTGACTCATCTTTGGTAGTTCATATGTTTCTAGGAATCTGTGCATTTCTTCTGTGTTATTAAACCCATGTTGAATGATGCATGTCTTTTAAAATGTATTGAGATATAATTCATGACCTCAAGGTGGTCTACTCTGGAAAATATTCCATGTGCACTTGAGAAGAATGCATACAATGTTGTTGGGAAGACCGTTCTACATATGCCCTTTATATATAACTATTTTATGATATTGTTCAAGTCTCTATTCTCCTTTTTATTTTTTGTGTGGTTGTTCTATTCATTACTGATGGGATTCTGAGCTCTGCAATTAGTATTGTATTATAGGCTATTTTCTTTATAATTATATTAGTTTTGCTTCATACATTTTTAAATTTAGGTATATAAATGTTTATAATTGCTTTATATCCTTCTGTTTTTAAACTTATCAACATACACACTTTTCTTGGTCTCTTATCAACTATTAAAACTTAATGTCTATTTTGTCTATCAACTGACTTTGGTCTCTTGGTTACTATTTGCTTGGATTATATTTTTCCATTCTTTCCATTTAAATCTGCTTGTGTCTTTGGATCTAAAATAATTCGCTTATGTGTAGCATAGAGTTGTGCAGATGTTTTTAAATCCTGTCTTTCAATCTCTGTCTTTTGAATGGAGAGGTTAAGCCATTTTCTTTTGAAGTAATTACTGATAAGGAGGGATTTACTTCTATTCTTATACTTCTACTTCTCATTTTGCTACTTGTTTTCTACATAATTTTTAGCTATTTTGTCCTTCTTCTTCTGTGTGATTGTCTTTTGTGTTTAGCTTTTTTAACAGTGAAACATTTAAATTCCTTTTATATTGGTTTTGTAAACATTTTCTTAATGCTATCTTAGGAATTTCCTTTAAAAATCATAAAATTACAGCACTTTAACTTGAATTTACTCCAGTTTAACTGCAGTAACATGCAAAACTCTGCTCATTCCATATTTTCATCTCCCTGGTAGATTATTAATGTCACAAAGTCACATGCTTATACACTATTATTCAACATATGTAAACTAGTATTTATTTAAGTGTAGCAGTCTCTTAACAGAATATAAAGTGTGGAGTTACAAAAATGTTGCAATATTAGCTTTTAGATTAATGATTATTTTGCAAAAATATATAAAACTCCTAAATCATGTAGAAAACAAATCATGCAGTTGAAAATATTGTTACAGCTTTCTGGGACGGTGACAGAGCGGTGAGCACCAGCAAATCAGCTTCTCAGAGATGTCTAGAGTCTGGAATACAGCAACACAGAAAAGAGAAGAAGGAGCGAAGTGGGTCTCCACAGGAAGAGTGAGAGAGGGACTTCAGTGCAGAAGAGGGTAGTGGCCAACAGCACTTTATCCTTGAATTCCAGTTTGTGGCCTGAGAGAGGTGGGTTGAACCTACTGAGACATGGTGACTATGAGTGACTTCAGAGGCGTCTGTGGAGAAATGCACCCATGGAACTGAGCAGTGGACACTGTGGGCGGCAGTGGCTGGCTGGTAATTCAGGCTCAGACATCTCCAGGAGAGGCTGATTGACTGGTCGTCATTTTGGAAAGGGGCCAGCTGAGCTCAGGACTCAGAGCAGCCCCAGGTTAGCATCATCTGTGGCTTCCAGCATAAGAGTGATATATCGCCACAAGAGATACCCAGCAGGGAGCTGAGTTCAAGCTGGCAAGAGGCATTCAGTGTTGTAGGCTAAACAACTCAGATCCCAGCCTCACAGCCAAAACCCAGGATCAGCCTGAACTTCTGTGAAGCTGAAAGCACAGGCTTCCTGGAATTATCCACCACACCACTCTAAAGCTACTGCCCGCTTGCTGAGATCAACCATCACAGATCCGTGCTCTGTCCACATGCTTTGTCCATCAGTGACAGCAGAGACAGGCTCTGAACTGGAGTTTTTTGTTTTTCTTTGCTTTTGTACTTCCTTGATTGTTTGTTCTTGTTTTTATGAGTGTGAACATTGTTCTAGTTGTTGTTTTGTTCTGTTCTTGTTTCTGTTTCTTCCTTCTTTCTTTTCCTGTTTTTTTCACCAGTTTCCCAAAGCTTACATAACCTTCCTTTGTCCTTCAGCCTTGCTTCTAATCTTTTTCTTTTTTCTATTTCTCTATTTTTTCCTCCTATCCCTGTTAAGTTTTCTTCTATGAATGTAAAACTTCTCTATTGGAATATTTACCATATACAACTTTCTGGTTTGTTATAAATTTTGTTACATACCTACAAATCTTGTTCATATGGTCAAAGGTGGAAAATTAATAGTTACCACTATTTTTAGGCTGTGTTTGATGTCACTGTTACTACTGACTATAGCTACTTTAACGAAGGTGACATACTGTTCTAACCAGATATTCTTCTTGGTATGCCAATACCAAGATTGCCTGAGGGTCATAATCAATACGATAGGCTAGGACCAAAGAACTAGGGACTGGGCCAAATAGGCAGCAATTTGTCATCCCCAATAAACTGAAAAAGTAGGACTTTGCAACAGACTCAAAAGCCAAAAGCCAGTTAAACCTAGAAAACAGCTCTAAAAAGTAGTCATTTCATAAGGAAAATACTGTTATACTAATACCAACCTTTATAAATGCCTATGTGTTTACTGTTATTGTAATATTTCTTTTTTAATCTTTGTTTTTATTAGAACATATTTGCAGCACACAATTATTACATTCATCATGGGAATGAATTTGGTGCATGAAATAACATTCCATTACTCTCTCTTCCCCTCCTCTCAAAATCACAATGTATTGTCATTTCATTTCACTTTGATGAGCTCCCTTGAACACTTCTTTCCAGGAAGGTTTGTGCTAATTAATGAACTTCCTGGGCTTTCAGTTTTTCATCACTTACTTCTTCCTCTTTGTCTCCCTCCCACCCCTCGTCTCAGTACTGGGAATTGAACTCAAGGGCATTCTGCCACTGAACTACATCCCCAGTCATT
Source organism: Dolichotis patagonum (assembly GCA_004027295.1). Classification (NCBI taxonomy): domain Eukaryota; kingdom Metazoa; phylum Chordata; class Mammalia; order Rodentia; family Caviidae; genus Dolichotis; species Dolichotis patagonum. The sequence goes on along the minus strand of PVJX010009083.1, from coordinate 53,976 downwards.
TTATTTTAGTTTTAAGAAATGTGAGACAGAATCTCACTAAGTTGCTCAAACTGACTGCAGCTTTGTAAGCTTGCTGCCTGAGCTTCCAGACTCACTCCTCTTCAGTGTTTTCTTTCTGTTCCTCGTACTTGATCACTTTAATGAGTTCGTCTTCAAATTCAGTGACTCCCAGAGTAGCTGGGATTCCAAGCGTGCACCACTTTGCCAAATAAGGATTCTGGATTGATGAAGTCATTTTTCTTTAGCCTTTTGACTATATCTATCCACTTTTGGTTTACAAATTTTTTGATGAGAAACCTAGTGATAGTCTTTCAGTGATCTTTTCTTCTTGCTTTAAAGACCATGGTATTTGTTTTTTTACATTTAAAAAGCTTGATTGTAATGTGGTTCAGTGTGGGTCTCTGAATTTGTCCTCTTTAGAGTTCATTGAACTTCCTGTATGTTTATATTCATACTTTTCAGCAAAGCTGGGAAGTTTTCTGCCATCATTTCTTCAGGTATTCTCTTTGGCCTTTTTCTCTCTTTTCTTCTACTGAAATTCCTGCAATTCATACATTGGTCTAGTTGACAATCCCATATGCTCAATTTGCTCTTCTTCGTACACTGGTCTAGCACAGATCCTGTATGCACAGCACACTCCTCTTCAGTTTTTTTCTTGCTGTTCCTCATACTTGACTACTTTAATGATCTCATCTTCAAGTTCAGTGACTCTTGCCTACTGCAGTGTAGCTTTGCATCACTGTAGTGAAGTTTTATATTACCCACTGCCCTTCTTGGTTATCATCTTCTTTATTCATATTTTTGTTTTGTTTGTATATAATCTTCTTTACTATCTCCACACATTTTGTTGACTCTTTGGGCATCTTTAAAAAAATTATTCAGCCGGGTGTGTTGGTACACACCTGTAAATCCCAACACTTGGGACACTAAGGCAGGAGAATCACTATAAATTTGAAGCCTGCCTGGGCTACAAAGCGAGTTTAAGGCCAGTCTTAAGTGTGTGGCAAGACCCTGCCTCAAAAAGACCAAATAAAAAACAACCAAACACACAAAAAACATAATTGTTTAAAGTCTTTTTCTAGTAGATTTACCACTGAGTTTTTTAAATATATATACAGTTATTGCTCATTTACTTTTTTTACAAAGTAGATTTTTTTCTTGGTATGAGTTGTGAGTTCTGAGGCATGAGTTTTAATTTTTTTTAAAAAAACAGGACATTTGACTCTAGTAACTCTAAGTAAGATTCTTCCTCCTCCCTCGTTTTTTGTTACCTTTTTTGTTTGTTTAGTATTATGCCTTTGTGCCAAGGATTACCTGGAAATATAAAGTCTGTTATGGTTTAGATTTGAATGTCCCCCCAAAGCCCCCGAAGGTGATTGGATCTTGGGAGTGATACTGTTGACTGCACTTGGAGGTAGGTTCCAGCTGGCAGAGCCACCGGGGGTCTAACCTGGAAGTGTATATCTCCTTCCTGGCTCCTCTCTTCTCTCTCTGCTTCCCAGCTAAATGGAGCAAGCAACTTTTCCTCTGCTGTTCTACTCTGCCATGCCTTCCTGTCTTGGAGTCAATCAACTATGGACAGAAAACAAGCCAAAATAAACCTCTCCTCCTTCACATTGTAAATGTTAGATAGTGTGTCTCAGCAATAAGAAAAGTGACTAAGACAAAATCTTCTCAGGTAATTTCTGGGCCTTTGCCTTTCCATGGGCATTTACTGTTATGTTCTATGTATACACTGCTTTTGGATATTCTGGACCAGTGAGGGCCATCCCTGTAATCCATCTTAAAGGCACATCAGTCAGAAAGGAAGGGTTAAAACAAAGGAAGAAGGAGTAACAGTGGCCACCTGCCTCTTTCTATACCTCTACTGACCAAAACCAGTAATCAGCGATCAGAGTATTGATGTTACTATTTACAGCACAGGACTCTTCACTCCCGCCTTGACTCCCACACTCAGAGCTCCTGGAAGTGACTGTACTAAGAGCTGAAATAGATGAAATTAGCCACAATTTACTGTCTAAGCCTTTTTCCCAAAATTTTCGGATTTCCAAAAATAGTTACAAAACAGATTCTGGGAGAATAGTTGTCCAGGAGCTTAGATTTCTAGTGCTTTCTATTCCACAGCCTGCTCAGAATATTTTTGGTTGCCATTAATTTTTCATCATAAATATTTGCAGTGAAACAAAGGCTTGTATCTTATCTATGTTTTCATGAATTTTGCACATATTTCTCAATAACATAGAAGAAAAATATAATTTCTGGACTGATTGTGTGTATATGTATCTGTTTATACCTCTAAGTTTCTTCAAAGGTTGTTCTCACACTTTAAACAAACATTGTATGCGTGTACATATGTCTCTTTCATCTTGTCAACATTTTATATTATTGATGTTTAAAATTTTGCCAATTAGATGAGAGAAAATGATATATATTGTTTAAATTTGCATTTTTCTTATGCTTGCTGGTCATATTCTCCCATTTCAATTTTATTTTTGTATTTTGCTATTGTGGGAAGCCATTCTAAATTTTATTGCAACAAAGATTTTCCAGGCCATTCCATCTGGGACTGCAGATGGAGTCACTTTAACAGCCCAGCCCAATATCCTGTGCCCAGCACAATGCTTATAACAGAATCATAAATAATAGTTGACTGAAAAGAGATCCAAATTTTACTAACTTGTAAAATTTTTTGTATTTCTGTAGGACCTCTAACCTCCTAAACATTAATTTCCTCTAAGTGTATCTCTGTATTTTTAAGGTCCGTTTTGCACATGATCACAAATATGCTTGTTTGGAGACAGTGCTGCCGCTCTTTTGGAGATCTCAGCTTCTGGTAACCGTGTCGCCACTTGGTGCAGCCCTCCAGCTCAGCAGGGTCTCCTCCTGTGTAGCATCACATGGTCCTTTTTGATGGCGTTGCTGACCATTCCATCTGACACACTATGCCTGGACAGTGTGGTGCACGAGCCTGAAGTGATGTGTTATAGGGAGAAGAAGCAGTCATACCTTACAACAGGAGAGGCTTGTTTTGGTTCCCAATGTTAGTCTGTGGTTAGCTGGCTCCAAAGCAGTCAGGCAGTGGAAGGCTGTGGAGGGGGAAACAACTCAAGTCATAGGATACAGGAGTGCAAGGGGCCAGGGACCAAATAAAGTCCCCCATGTAAGGCCTCATGACCCATCCTGATACATCAAAGAGTGTGGTTAACTGATCTCATAGGCAGCTCTCAAGACAGTTTGGTTGGCAATAAAGATTAACCATGATAACATATTATTTAAAGCTGACTAAATAACCAAAAATGGTGCAATTAAGGTGATTGTCACTATGAAGTAAGACACTTGGGAGGAAGGAAGGGAAAAAAAAGAGATGAAGACACTTAAAAATTTAAACCCACTTCTGTAGCATTTTGTTTTTATATGGTATGTATATTATTGTGCTTTTTAACAGAAAGCCTTATTAGAATCATAAAATAGCTTATTGAATTAGTTCAGAGAAATATAATTATTTCAAATGACACTTAGTCATATGAAATCTTCAGAACTGATGAGTAGTTTCATTTTTTACTTTGTACTTCTCATACCACTGTATAGAATATTTATTATCCTCATTTCTCAGAGGAATATTTCCTGTGCTGTGGTATTGTGTGTTTTGTATTTTAGAGCTATATTATACTCCTTTGGTCCCTATCCTCTCTTTTTTTCTATTAAACTAAGGCAGATAGAAAGTAAAGAACCAAAGAAATGTGATTCAGTGGCCACTTGTCCAGAAGATAAATGGCTACAAATACAGTACTTCTGCCACTAAATTATGCTAATCTAGTCTATAATCCAATCACCATTTTCCAAATGACAAGAGACCTTAGTGCCAAAGGAACTGTAGTCAATTTTCTCCTTTGTCCCAATAGGTCAATTATTCTATTTTTCCTGAGGTAAAAAAATAGTTTCTTTTCCCTGGAACTTGTGATGGCTCTGAAATGCACACCACCCAGGATCTGCCAAGCTATTATCACTCCGTTAGAGTGTTTGAGATCATAATTACCCACGAAATGCCATCCTTCAATTCTAAGTTCTTGGATGTCAGCTACTCCAGCACCTCAGCTCACACCAGAGTTAGGGTTCATATAGCCTGCCCCTCATTTTCTCTCTAGACTTCTGTGATTTCACATGCTGAAGGATACATAGAGCCTTAGAGGTACTTGCATGAGAGTGAAAATCCAACTGCTCAGAACTACATTTATCCTAGTATCCACAAGGAAGGTAACACCAAATATTCTTATTTTTAAGAAGCATGAAAACTCCTAACATGTTGTTCCTGAAATAACACCATATATACAGAAAATAATAAAGGACTAGGAACTCTGTTAACATTTGTGTAGTTGGTATACAGAGATTCAGGAATACAGCACAAATATGAGGCACACAATTGTTCAGTAAGACTCATAGTTGCCGTTACTATGGTATGTAAAATGAATAGGAGACAGATACTATTGCCCAAAACAACCAGATTTGAGTATTTTTCTTCTTTTTTTCTCTTTGTTTTTGTCTTAGTGCACCATTATGCATTTTAATTATTTGGAAGAGGTTGATATGCACTGTGTGTGTGTGTGTGTGTGTGTGTGTGTGTGTGTGTGTGAGACAGGTGTTTTGATTAGATCTGAGTTGTCTTTCTTTCAGAATCAATATCACTTTTACAGGGAATGATTCTAGCATCTGACCACATGGTTAAGGAAGACTTACCAGGAAGTTTCCTTAATCTCTGACACAGTCAAAGTATGCTAGCAGTGGTTTTTTCATCCTGTGATGGTCTATTTGGATTTAGATTACTGTCAAAGTAGATTTGAAACCAAGTCTGGAGAATGAGTGGTGGGTGATGAACCTGAGAAATAGAATATTTAGAGAAATGGAAAAAAATCCTATTTTTTTTTCCTTTTTAACGATGGGCCCTTCACAATACATAGAATGTATAAATCCAGAAGGTCTATAGATTTAAATTCATTCTCTGCGGGAACTACAGAATAGCAATCAGAGGTGTGTCTCTGAGAAAATGCCAAGTGGGTGGCAATGCTATTTCAATGTTATTCTGTAGATGAATAACTTGGGAACTTCCACAATACTCTTTGAAGATAAATGGAAGAGATTGTTCCTGAGATTCAGCCTTGAGAATTCTTGTCTCCAATTTCTAATTCTCAAGCAATCACCTGGTCTTCACAGGTGATTAACATCAACATAGGGAATGAGAAAAGGAAACCTGATATACTTCAAAATCTTAGATTACTAGATAGTTTGTCAGACATATAGAAAGCATAGAGTTACAGAAAAGGCCAAAGAAAGCAAGAACATTATGGACAGTATCTCTTTCTCATCTCTTCATATCAAATCAACCTAATCAAATAAAAGAGGATTCACTTATTCTCCAGAGGGTACATATGTACTTTGTAGGAAATTATTTGCAAAAGTTTTTAATGAAATAAAATGAGAGTTAGCAAACTGCAAAGGATCTATTTTTCATAATATCAAAACTTTTCTCCAGAAGATAATTCTTAAGGGAGAAAATATCAACACTACCTCCATTCCCACACAACAATACACCAAATCATACCCTACAAATTAGCCCCTTTAGTTTCCAAAACATTTCATTTGCTTTGACAATGCTTATCTTACATATTAAGAGTAATTTTCATCCATGGGAATACTAACCATGTGCTTATTTTCTAATAGAGAGAAAGAGATACATCAGTGGAATGTAACTCACTAAAGGAATGTAGAGTTGGGAGAGGCATCATATTTGACTGCAACACAGACTTTGAACTTGTTGTTATTCAACCATCACTTTACGAACTGCTTTAGATTTGTCTTTCATCTATGATTAAGCAGCTTCAAGGATTTCTTTTCATAGCTGTTTATAGACACACTTCTATTGGAATGTCACATAATTATGCGACCATTAAACTTTATATGCATCCTATTTTCTGCTTTATGTCATGTATTTCTTTTGCTTGCTGGTCAGTCGTAGACTTTGACTTGTATTTTAGGGGTCATATATTTTCATTTTGGTTCAGTAAATCAATTTTGTAAAAATTAGAAAACATATGAAATCAACTCAACCGAAAAAACAGGCATCAATTAATATACACTTAAGTAATTAGCAATAGGTTCATGTTTGCTTTCCTGAGATCATCAATGTATAAAGTCAAAATGTTTATATTGGCTCATAGTTTTGGAGATTCCTGTTCAAGATCAATTGGTCCCATTGCTTTGGGCCTGTGGAGGGGCAGTGTGTCACGGTGAAAATGATGGTAAAGCAATACCAGGCACCTGGTGATCAGGAAGCTGAAGAAGGGAAAGAAGAGAACAGCTCCCACAGCACCCTCAAGAGGATGTAGCTAATGAACTAAGGACCTCTCAGAGATTCTGCCAGCTCCTAATGGTGTCACCCTTGGGTGTTTTATACATGGGTCATTGAGAATACAAAGTTCAAGCTATAAAAAGGTTCAGGTAGCTCAGTTTGTATATACACATACATGTTATGGAGGAATTTTCTTTCACCTTTTCCTGTTGTAAAAAGAAAAACATTAGATTTTTGGGCTTGGAGATTTTGAAAAAACAATTTTGTTCCCCAATGTTAATGTCATAAAATGACATTATTTAATACTTGTATCTATATGTTATCTTCCATTATAAGAGGATTTGGAATAAATGTTGACAAGCAGAAATTTTATAAATAAAAACAAAGTATTTTAAAGCCCGAATTTAATGTGTCCATTAGCCTTTTTTTCTCATGTGTATTTCGAAAGAAAATTTATACTTCAAGATTATAGTTTAAGCATTTTCATGAAGGGTTCTTTCTTCTAAGTTGAGAAATAGTGTAAGATTGCAAAGTGAGCGGCATCAGGATCTGAGTATTTTTCACTTTTCCATGAGAAGTACTTGCTTCAGGAGAGGAACCTAAGGCTGATGCTAGGACTAGAAGCTTTCAGAGCTTAGTTTTCAGTTGTTGGGTGGGGTGGAGGCCTACTCTTTTGGGGTGATTTATCAGTGCTGTCATTCTAGACTGAACTATTTTCCTTTTGCACTAAACAGTGCTGAGGATCTGAAATGTGACTTTAGACAGATTGTCCAGTGATTTTAAAACACCAAATGAATATTACTGGCTTCAAACGCCTTATAATGATCAAGTCAATGGTACTTTACAGTTAGTTTTGCTACAGATAAAGGAAAACTTCTAGAATTCTCCGTATGTAGGGGGGGAGAGAGCATTACCCTTTGTGTCCCAAATCCTCCAAGGCTTGGCCATATGCAGGTGACAGTGTCCGATGATTTATTACTCTAGTCTCATGCTTGTCTCCTCTAATTGCTGAGCCCTTTTCCTGGGTACAGGAAAGTACTGTGCTCCTTCTGTTCCAAGTTTCAACCTCAGGCACTATCCTATTAAAAATAAATTTCTTTCCCACAGGGAAGCCCGATTTTTAAGGGTATAGTTTTCTTCATATATGATCTTTTTAAAAGACTCAGTGGTAAATGCAACAGTGATGCACACCACTTGATATACCTGTACCGATCTTTCAGATGGGAAAGCAAATCATTTTAAAGAAAAATTAAGTCAGAGAAGAACAGGATACTGAAAGCAAGAACTAAAATGAGGCTAGGGAAATGGGACCGGGGATTGTGGAGGTGACAGGCATATGTGTCTTGTAACTCACCTTCTCTGATGCAGTATGATTGTCTTCCATTCTTGCCTCAGGTTTTGTCTACTTTGTTCATTTTATGGTGATAAAAGCCTATCTTTCCATGAGAATTTACAGATATTTAGGTTTTTGCACCAAGAAGAAAAGTGGCAATGCCTGAGTTGCCAGTGGAAAGGCAGAGTAAGGGGGAAGGAAGATGGATTTGGAGTAAATCACTGTGGTGGAAATTAAAAAGAGCAAGATGGAGACTAGCTTCCCAAGGAGCTGGGCTGAGACAAAGGTATTTCTCACTGGCGCCTTTTTTCTCTTCCTGTTTCCATATAAGCTACAGCGCTTCTATGTGGAGGCATATTTGGAATGGGGAAGACTTGTTCTTACTGGGCTGATCTCAAACATCATCACTTACACAGAGAATGGAATCTCTGTGTTCAGTTAGCTTCTATGGGATATTCAGGAAGAATGAAAACAGAGCAAAGCTCCTAGATTCTACTATGCATTAGGTTAAGCTCCTTACATCAGGACTTCTAGTAAAGGTCAAGTTGTTTCCAGTTTGTGTGACAAGGAGTAGTGTATGTTAAAATCTGAACTTACTCAACTGGTGTATGTTAGAGTCTGACCTTACTCAAGATGTCCTTACTCAAGATTTCTTCTAACTAAAGACACTGAATGAGAATGAACTTGAGGTATAATGATATCAGACCTTTCCATAATATGTAACCACTCAGAAATATTTCCAAGGTTGCCACAAATGGTTTGTTTGGGAAATTTCCTTCCCACACGTCAATTAGATCAGTATTTGCTATGAAATCGCAACACATAAGAGTAATCAAATCTTCTGGGAAGATGATAGTTTGGAATACTTACTTTCCAAAGCATTTCACAATTTTGTTTGTGGCTTCTCCTGAGAGCCCTATATCCTGCAGTATCTCGATCTAGTTATAAGAGCCTGTAGGCTATAATCTACAGTGCAGTCAGCACGGTGTCCAACAGAAAGTCATGTTCATTTACAACACATCTCAACTGTTTGGTAGAGGCTTACCAATATTTTTTAGTTTATCAGAAGGAAAGATTAACATATAGTTTATTCATTTGCTATTTTCTTTAACACAGATATACTTTTTAAAAACCAGACATCTTGTTCAAATATTTTTGCTCAACTTAGCATGATGTTTCCAAAAAGGTAGCAAAGAAGCTATGGGAAATACTTTTGGTTGATTTAATGAGTCAACTAAAGAACAGAATGCAGACACCTTGCAGTGTTTAACACATCAAAAATATGCAAAGAAAATTAGAGAAAAGAACTTGAAACATACTTGTTTTCTGTTTGTTAGCAAATTTTGGCAATAGCCACAATTGTTTACATGGGGAATATGAGTCAACCTACTTTAACATGGTGCCAATGTGTTTTGGAATAAAAATGTGCAGAAAATACGATTGAATTATGCTCTGGCACTAGAACCAAACCATGTCAGAGCTGAAAGAACTGAGAGGGTACCAAGCCTCACATTCTCATTTAAGGAATGAGAAAATTGTGGTCAAACCATTAAAATGACTCACCTACCATAAGATCAAATTAATAGTCTTTTGCAGAGATCAAATGAATCTGATTTTGCAATCTTCCTATGCTTTTCTTTCTGCTTTTTGACAGAGAGAAAGGTATGTTTTCTCAATGTTCCTTCTCTTTGTATTTGGATATGTGCTTTCATGAAGGAGACAAAAGTACATTGGAATATAAACAAAAAACTGAAAATTAAAACGTAGGCTAAACTTTTCCCTATTCTCTACAACTTCTATATCTCCTCCATTTATCTGAAAAAAATTAAATACCCTCTTCAGGAAACTAGAAACAATCCATATTTTCTCTGAAATTTGCACTAAATTTGGCCTGAATCAGAAACTATTTCTCTAGGAAGAAAATAGACCTTTGAGGAAGGGCAAAGTTATAGATTAGGGGGAGAGTATTAAAATCTCCTAAGCAGGAAACTGAATTTTTTCGGTATACATACTTCAAGGAAAGCATTTCTTTGTTGAGTCCTGGCATATTGAGAATAAAGAGAAATTTCCATAGGAACTTCGATCGTAACAAACAAGGTCCAAGTTTCCAGGGTCAATAGTAGGTGTCAGGACTTAGATTTAAACCTGGATCTGTCACACAACTGTGCTCTGCGTCGCAATTTCCTTATCTAAAAGTGGATAAAGCAATAGTTGGCCTTGTGAGGTGTCAGTAAGCTCACGGCACTGTTGTAGGTAAAGCAGAGTCCCTGTGTGTAGGTACAGCAGATTAACTATGACGAACGATGTCTTACAACACCAAGAGGCAGAGTCTGACCTTCTATCTCATTGCATCTGGGCAGGCCTGGCCACTGCCTTCGACTTTAAAGGTAACAAAAGTAATGATGTGAGTTTGTTGGCCTGGGCCTCCAGTGACCCATGTGGTTTTTGCTTTTGTTTTTATGAAGCACTGCCCTGGGACCACATAAAGAAACCAATTTAGTCTGCCGAAGAATGACTAGCCAGATAAAGCAGAAGTGATCTGCCAACAGGAGAGTGAGCTGCCAGGCAGTGAGGTTGTCTTGGATCTTTAAGCTCAGTGGAGCCACTAGCTGCATGCAGGCATATGTGGCAGCCCCGGTGATAAATCCATACATGCATACATAAGCGTGCTCGCAGTTGCTAGAAGACAAACCTGATCACAGGGTGTGCAGCTATTTGTGAGGTTGTGTCTTCACCCAGTTTTGCTTTGGTTTTACACTGAGCCTTTTTTTTCTTTTTTGGCAGTCTGCTTCATTCTGAGATCCCACGTCTGCCCTGTCTACATTTTAGAAACAGTACGCATTATACTAGCAGTGTTGGGACCAGTCATGTGAGCTATTTGTAAGCATTGTGGCCTATTTATGACTTCGGCCAGTGCTGTTGCCCACTGGTGGTAATATGCATTGTGTAATAATATACCACATAAGTAAAAATGTCACATGAAGTTTAGGTTCTTTTTAACAAGTCCCATGAAGACACCACTCCTAGTGGATTTGAAGTCCATACCTGGCACAAAACAAGTTTTCAGTAACTGTGAGCTATTCTTATTGTTAGTAAGTATCTGACAGCAATTGGCATAGTGTTTTATAATTCATACAACAGATGCAGCAGCTTTATCTTTATTAATTCTCACAATAATCCTACATGAAGTTGTTCTTTTCTATCTTCTAAAAAACTTAGCTTGTTCTAAAATCCATTTATTCAGAAGGTATATATATACTCATAGCTTGTTCTTTTGATGTAATTTTTAGTTTCCAAGTAGCTGCCTTCATATAAGTGATATGGGAACTTGTTGCATCACAGATAATCGGGTACTAAAGCTTGATATTAAATAATGTCTTAGTCACTTTCTCAAATGAAGAGAGATTTGTTTTGTCCATGTTCACAGTCCATAGTACTGTCTCCAGGTCAGAATGACATGGCAGAGGGACAGAATAGAAGAAAATCTGCTCACATTGTGGGGACCCGGAAGCAGAAAGAGAAGGGAGGATTCAGGGGAAGAGATTAACCCTTTCAAGCCTTCACACTACTACAAATGCCCAAGACCTTTGAGGGACATTCTCGATCTAAGCCACAGCAAAGAATGAATTAAGGGATTTTGCTTTATCATTTACACTGAGACCCTCCCTCAGTGTATTCTTAGTTAACATGATGTCTGTCTTCCTAATGTCCTTGCTTTGAGATGCCCAGGTTCTGTCTAATGATGCATCTCATGTTTACCCCCTGGGGAATGATGTATTAGATGTTATCACAAAGGGCAGGACCCAGAAGCAGTTTTAGTAAGTGTGTGGTTGCAGGAAAACCTGTGCTGGCTGCTCGCTACCTAGGAGCACAAAGCAGCCACAGCAAGAGATTCCCAGAAGCAGTACCTTGTAGTGGAAATCATTAAAATATTTTTGGCAATAGGCTAAGACAGCCACCAGGAAAGTGAAAATCAAAAGCTCCAGAAAGTGCCACTTTCTACCCTTTATGATGGCGATAATCAAAAAGACATATCATAAGTGTTTAAGAGATGTAGAGAAATTTGAATCCTCATGCACTACTGGCAGAAACTTACGATGGTGCAGCAACTTTGTAAAAGCAGTCCAGGAGCTCCCCAGAAACTAAAAAGGGGGTACTAGGTATAGCTCAGTGTCAAAATACTCATCTAGCATACCCAAGGCCTTGGGTTCAACTATAAGCAAAAAAATAAAACCAAACCAGAACTAAGCTAAACTAAAAAACAAAATCACAGCAACAACAGAAAAACTAAAAACAAAACAAACAAAAAAGCCTCATCTAGAAATAGTTTCCATATAACCTAACTATTCTATGTTCTAGTACGTATGTAAGACAATTGGAAATGTATATGCATGTAAAATCTTGACACAAATGCTCACAGCAACATGGTTAATGGCCAAAAAGGTAGAAAGAACTCAAATGCCCTACAGCAGATGAATGCATAGAATGTGGTATATCTATACAGAAGAATATCATTTGGCCATAAAGAAGGAATGAAATACTGATGCAGACCACAAAATGGAAGGAACTTGAGAACATTACAGTAAGTGGAAGAAAGCAAACACAATCCCTATAGACAGAAAACAGGTGAGCGGCTGCCTTTGAGGGTGGCTGGAAGACAAGAAGTGATGATGGTAAAATGTTCTGAAACTGACGGTGGATATCCTCTGAGAAAAACATAAAAGCTATTAAATTATGCACTTCAATGAATGAGTTGCATAGTGAGTAATGTTTCAATAAAGCTGTTTTAAGAAGAAAGATGAAGACAGCAGTTATGGAGAAACTTGCAGAGACGAGTGCTCAAGCTGCAACCCTAAACCCACTTATTTATCACAAAGTGCCAACACCGCAATTAAAGCTGAATTCTGAGCTTTTGGTTGAAAGAAGATAACTCACAAATTAACACCTTTTATCTTAAAATAAAAAAGTGTGCCATAGGTTCAGCCACTGGCTCAATGCATTAGCATTACCAAAACTGGCCTAGTATGAACGTATTAATATGCTGATGGAAAGAAATAGAAAGGGAGTGATCCACTCAAAACGTAACAGTAGTAGAAGGGTAGGTCAGAGACAAGGAGGAGTAACTAATGTTTATTAGACCAGCTAGTATACTCAAGGTGCCTGGGGGGTCCTTCTGTCTACCTTTTAATGTCCACACTCCTCCATCATGGCAGGGATCAGTATTTCCAGTTTAGATCTGAACAAATTGAGGCTGAAGGACAAGAATGAATAGTCATTCACACAGCCTGTGAGTGACAGCCTTGGAAAAGGAAGCCAGATCCCTTTCTGCAAAGCCTGTGATCTAAAATATCTGTAATTGTGATTCACAATCCCTTATTCAGATAAACATAAGGATTTTACCAACAGGAGTCACAGGTCTGCAGAAATAAAAACAGACAAAGCTGCACCAAAATTCACCATGGTGGAGCTGGCTTGTCCTTTGAGATCAGCTTGATTAATCATATCTACCTTTGTAAAAAGGTTGGGATCATGACCTACGGCCCGGAAACAGGGACCCACAAGAATCCTGTTGACCATCAGTACTCAGTCTCGACCTGCCAAACATTTCTGCCTATTCTCTTTTGCAGGCGGCCACAGCGCTGGGCCTTAGGGCGAGACTCACCGCCTGCCTCAGTGCTCCCTGCTCGGGGCCTGCTCTCTGTAACAGGCCTCCAGGCAGCTGCTGTGAGTGGGAGGTCAGGCGGACACAGGCTGGTGACGCGAGGACACCTGTCTCTTGCATGCAAAGATGGAACAAATGATGACAGTTGTTGCCTTGGATCCCAGCAGCCCAGGCAGCTTGCGTTAGAATCTCCCAAGCTCTGTTTTCTCCGTGAGCGTGGCTCCCTCTTTTCATATCTGGAGCAGGGAACAGATGTTCCATCAAAAGACACATTTAAAATAAAGATAATTATGCAGTAAGAGGCTTAATTACATCAGCTTATTCAGGTCCACTTAATTGCCTGTCAGCCTGAGTGCCTCCCACTTATTTGCGGCAGAAGCTCTTGTGTTTTGCTGGTTTATCAAATCCTTTGATGGTTGAAGGAAGATGTTATTGACTTAGCAGTTCAGAAAATATCAATTCCTTATATACAGCTGGTAGAGGAAAATGTAAATATTTTTAACAAGCAATAAGGAATCATTTTCCTGGAGGTGGCTTATGGCATCCTACAAATGATTAATAACTAGTGTCTCAGAGAGGTAAGCCTGAACTAGATATTTCATCTTCGCTTGTCACTTGGTCATTTTTGCAACCTTTCTATCATATGAAAATACTGGAAGGAAGGTGATTTGCTAATTTAAAGAGGCCATTTGAGTCATTTGACAATAAAGCAATGACCAAAAATAGCAGTTTGTGGTGCTATTTCCATCTCTCCTTAACTTTTTGAAGGCAGAGATTAGTTCTGCTGCAGACAGATAGCCGACTTCCTCTTCATTCTCCGGGAATGCATCAGCCTTTTTGAAGAAACAGTTTTTATTCACTGTCTCTGTTTTTCTCATATCATTGTTTCTTCCACTAAATCTTGAAACCTGACACTTGTCCATAGCAGTTATTTACAAAGAAAATAGAAAGAGGGAGAAGGAGGAAAACAAGAAAGAAAGTAAGTAAGAAAGAAAAGAACAGCAAAGAAAGAAAGAATGGACCCTGGTTCTTTGTAGTCCGCATTCCATTCTGTGGTCTGCAGCATGTATTCGAACTTTTCTACCATGACTGAAAGGGTATTGCACCCTCCTGGCTTACCCCTAAATCAACAGGGACCCTAGTAGGACACAGATGGTACACCATACTGAGTAACTGAAGGGCATATAACAAGGGACAAAACTAAGGCACGACTCCCGTGTTGATTGCATCACTATCCACAATAGGCAAGATATGGAGCCAATTTAGGTATTCATGGATGGATGAGTGGATAAAGAAAGTATAATGTATGTGTAAAATGGAATACTATTCACCTATAAAAAAGAATGAAGTCTTCTCATTTTCCAGAGTCTGAGTGCGCTTGGAGTACATTATGTTAAGGGAGAAAAATAAAACAGGCATAGAAAGACAAATACTGCATGTTGTCAGCCATATGTGGGAGCTAAAGAAATTGAACTCATAGAAGTAGAGAATAGAGTAGTGGTTACCAGAGCAGAGAAGGATAAGGGGAGGGGGAAAATAGAGGTACAGTTGATAGAGGAATGGCTTCTCATGCTTTATGTAGTACTGAAGGTAATTGACTGACAATAATTACTTGAACATTTCCAAATAGCTAGTAAGTGTTTCCAACCTAAAGAAACAATAAATGTCTGAGGTGACAGATATGCCAATTGCCCTGGTCATAGATCTCTGTTACAAATTTAAAAGAGATGGGGAAGACACAGGAGGTTGACAAGGGGGTATCAGTACACTAACACTAGACGTAGAAGGCCAGCAACCTGGGTGGAAGGGCGGAGCAGCCAGCAGAGAACCTCTTGACCACTTGCTCCTCCCAGCCCCTGCTCTTGAGCAGTCTTCCCCAGCCAAACTAGACTCAGTTCCAGGGGATGAGGAGGACTGTGCACAGCTCCTAGAAGCCCGCCTTCCGGTACAGAGCGGGGCGGAACGTGGATTTGGAGGGACAAAGAGAAGATGCCCACCACGTCCGCACTGCTCCCATTTCCTCTTGGTTTCCCCAGTGGTACTTCTCTCATCTCCTTCTCTGTTAGGACAAGGTACAATATAAAACTGTGGTGAATGTTTAAATAAAAAATGCTACAATAAAAGACACACTGCCATTAGTGTCCCTCAAGCCACCACTCCTGACTGAACATTGTCCGTCATTCTTCCACTTTCCGAAGCAGTTCTGGGAGTCCTTTTTGGTGAGTGTCCAGTTAAGCTGCTGTGGTTGCCTCCATATCCTGAATCTGTTCAAATATTTACCTTTCACAGTCACTTTGAGGGCAGGAAAGACCAAAAGTCACATGGCGCAAGATTCAGCAAAAATGGTGGATGAGGCCGCACGGTAGTATTTTCACTCGCCTGGTTTTCCATTGACTACACTTGGCAGCAGTGTACTTTTTTTTTTTAAATCAGAGCTCATAAAGACACTAATGAAAAATAACTTCCACAACTGCTACAGACAGTGGCAAGAGTAAAGGGATAAGCGTATTTGAAAGGAGGAAATGTTTCGATGGGAATTGAAGACAATGTATCTTTCACTCTAATCATTTTTTAACAGTTTAAATATTCATCAAAGCTTCTGTCACCCTTTCCTGAAGACTATGGGTTGCTCTTCTCCTTGCCCTGACAAGCTTACCGATCTGTAGTCTCAACCATCACCTCTATGTTGATGATTTGCAAGTCCACACATTTGCTTCTTTCTTTCCTGAGCTCCATTTGAGGGACAGGTCCATAACAAATGACTAGTCACTTGCCCATTCAAATGGAACTCATTTTTCTTCTGATTCAGTTCTCCTTGGATTTGTCACATGATTTAATGTTCTTCTCCTACATCTTAAAAGAGTAGAATCATCATCTTCATTTTTTGACCTGTGTCCAGACCACTGACCATTAAGATATCTGTTGGTCTCATCTCTGAATTGTCTACAAGTTCCTTTTCTCCTTTCATCGTTATGGGCAAGACTGTAGGTCATTTCCACATTTTCCTTATGGTTAGTCTCCTATAGTAAACTCCTTGCTTCTACTATTTGACTTTGACATTGGGTACCCCACATGGCTTCTGATGTTGTTTTTCTAAAACAATTCATATTTCTGTCAAACTGTTAGATAAAAGCCTTGCTATTATTAGCTAAATAATAAAGCTTAGTAGCATAAGATGGTTTTCATAGCCTTTCACATCATAGTTCCAACCTCTCTGTCCTCATAGCTCAGTATATATCCTTTTAAATAATTCATACTTCTTATCTCTCTCTTCTATTTACCATGCTGTATCCTCTACCTTCTCTTTTCCTTTAATTAAGGTGTGCAAACACAAATATAATTGAGAGAATTAGTCCATACAATACATGAAGAGGTGGAAAAGATTGTGGGGGTGGGAGAGAACAAGCCAGCATGAGGGGCTAGTTGATATTAAGGTCCCAAGTATTGTTTCTATGTGGAACTGCAGAGCCTCTGCTATTTGATTTCCATTTTTAAATTTGAATATTTATATGAAGTTCCTATGGCTGTGTCTTTAGCCACCAAGAAACATGAGAGCTTACTGTTTGTCCAGGATTACTTATATTAAAGCCTCTCTTTCAACCCAGCAGACATCTCAATAGACAAGACAGGAATTCCCTGAAGAAAGAAATTTGGGCTTTCCATGGATGCTACAAGGTTCCAGATCTAGCTGTCCATTGTACGGTGAGGCCTCGTGACTGTATTCCATGATCTTCTATCTGTCTGTTTATCCATCTGTCCATCCATCCACCTATCCATCATTGATCTATCCATTTTCTGTCTATCTATGTATCTATCATCTATCTCAGTCTGCCATATTGAGTGTACAAGATGGTATATATATGCAGCATGTGATGATTTTGAAATGCTAGAAGTTGAAAAGTGCTCACATTCCTACCTCCTAAAGAACTTAGGGGGAATCTATCAATTTTCTCAATGTATCATGGTAAAAACAGCTACAAGTAACCCCAGATTTAATGTTTATGAAAAAATGCTATCCAGTACTTTTTTCTGAAGTTGAGGAGGGATAGTAATCTGCAGCTTCAACAGAGTGGCCTTGAATTTGGGCTGACCTCAGACTCCTGACCACAAGACAGCTTTCTGAGGCAGGTTATGGTCAGTGCCAGGAGTTAACTTTTGGACGGGGATACTGTGCAGAGTTTTATACACTTAACTCTGCATACTCACTTGATACCTGCATACAGTAGTTCAATAGCTTGAGTAGAGTAATAGAAAACGTCTCAGGAAAGTCCATGCTAAGTTACACAGACTATTGAATTTTCTCATTTCTTGGCATTTACAGACTTCTAGAAGGCTAAGATTATGTCAGAACTCACTGCACGGTAATCAGCCACTATACTGGCGCGTTTGATGTGCCCATGATGTTGATGCTTGCTGGGTCTCCTGCGTGCATCTGAAAACTGCATGCGTCACCAGGGAGCAGCAACTGTGCCAACGCGACAGTCAGATCAGATGCCTGAGCTTGGGTCACCAGTCTGAAGCACAGCAAGCATGGCTCCAAATGTAGCCAAGGCCACGGGTGGAGAGAAGTCCTGCTCTTAGCCCCGCAATCTTCTTGACAAAGACTCACGGTGGACTTTATTATGGGTCTCACATCCTCTCTCTGCATGTGGTCACAATGGTGGAAGAACTTGGTTACGTGGTATAGTTCATGCTTCGAAAGTCATCATCTCTTCCTTCTCCCCACATTCACAATTCTTATCATAAGACAGACTTCTATGTCTCTGAAGTACTAATCTTCTTAAATTCAGACACTTGCCCTGAATTTCCATCTAGGTCATCGGAGAGATCACAAGAACACCAGGCAGATTCTTCCATTTCCTCACACATGTTCATCCTTGCCTGCCACAGAATAATGGCATGATGGGATTATTTTGCTGGTCTCACAGGACAGTACTTAACCTGCATCTATCAAGACTCTTCAGATCTTCAGATCTGCATAAAGCCATCTACTCAACCACCCACAATACCACCATTCTCAGGAATCAACTCCGTGCTCATGTTAGAGAGTTGTTCCCTACATGTAGAAGTCACAAATCACTCAGAAGGACTTTAATTGCATGTGCTAGAAATCCTAAGAACAACATAAAACATAAATTTTCTGTCACTGGACCCCAGGAGAGATCATTTAAATAAAACACACCTAAATTTGTTCTTAAGAAATATCTGTGTGTGTTTAAAACTCAGGAGTAGTCCTGAGGGTCTAAACTTCCCCGTGAAAGTTGTCTTCCATGAATGAACTTCTAAGCCCTCACACCCCAGATTTCAGCTCCAGGGACCTGGGAATGAACTTTAATTCTGTCTTAGGTTCTAAAGGTAGACCATGGTGCTTTGTATCACACAATGTGTACACTTGAAAGCAACCAATAAGCAGCAAAGCCTGCTCCAGAGTTGCTTCCTCTAAGGAGATGCTGTGCATCATTTTTGGTCCTGTAGGACCAGGTAGCCTGGCTCCCTACCTCTCCACAACAGGAGGCTCTAGACCTTACAAAGCTCTACAACTCCTCTTCGTGCACTGAGATCTTTTCCGTTTTTCATAGCCTTGTTCAAATGACTGCTTGCTCTCTATGACCATCCCGAAAGTACTACTTGAACCTTCTGTGGTTTGTTAAGCATCTTCTACACAGAAGAAAAAGGGCAAGTGTCAAATTGTACAAAGGCTTCACAGTGTAACCAATCTCACTCCAGTCAGACATCTTGCCTGATACTTAGCCTAACATTGAGACATAATGTTTTAAGATTCATTTACAGGTAAGTAGACTAAAACCAAAGAACAATGTAGAATAACTTGCTTAAGATCATAGATATTAAGTAGATATTTATTAAGATATTAAGTGACAGAACCAGATTCACAGAAGAATCTCTTTTGGATCAAAAATGTATTTCCTTTACAACATATTGTCTCCCAATTTATGTCCTTTTGGTCATAACTTCAGTTACTTATATTAGTGCTGAAAAGTCAATTTCCTCACAAGTCAAGTGGTATGTGCTAAGTAGTAAAATGTAAGTCAACAAAGCATGGGCTGGAGAATATGTGATCAACCTAGAACACTCAAAAAATCAACAAACAAGCAAATAAGTAAGTCTTTGGACCAAATTTGGCTACAACACATGAATTTGTAATGCATGATTAAACACCTGATTCTATGATTACAGAATAAGATCTTTAGGACTGTAACTATTTATCTTAGAAACCTCAGATGGTCTAGACATGACCACTTAACAGAGTAGAGATTCCCAACAGACATTCACTCCACTGAATGAGAAAAAAAGTAGGGGCTTGTCTTTAACCTTCATACAGAAAATTAAATCACTTTGTTTCTGCCTATAGTTAGGAAATTAAAAACTATAAAATGATTTGGTTAAAATCGCCTTATTTTTAGCGGGGCATAGCAGTGTATGCCTATATTGCCAGGTGCTTAAGAGGCTGAGGCAGGAACATTGCAACTTTGAGGTCAACCTGGGCAATTTAGAAAGTTCCAGTCACAAAATAAAAAAAGAAATGGGGCTTGGGATTTAGCTCAGTCATAGAGTGCCTCTGGGTTTGATCCGCAACACTGAAAAAAAAAAAACCTAACAAGTCTCCCACATTTCTTCATGTCCACCTAGAATTCGGAAGTGTGAGATGAAACACCATGGCCAGAAATTATATTGGTCTGATTCCTCACCATTGGCTCTACAAACCATAAAACAGACATTTGGATTCCCAGTGCCCCTAAAGATGTGATCTGTTTCACAGGACACAGTGGTTTTACCTCTGAGATGCGTTTTGTTTATTACCCACAATTCTGCTGTAAATGAGGGCATTACACAGTGAAGGCCTGAACGAGCCCCAGGTGTGTCCGCGAGCGTGCCCATGGGAATGATGTCTCCAGCCAGCTTCTCAGTCTGTAGGTTACCCAGCCCCACTAGACAATACATCAATCTAATTGGCCTTCAGGATAAAGCCTAATACATGGGGTTTCAGAACACAGAAAATGAAAGAGAATTGCTTCAAGGAAGCCAAGACACAAAAACACTGTCAATTACTGTTGGTTTTCTGACAAGGAAGATTTATAGGTAATCTTATTTTATAAAAATTATAAAGCCTCCAAGCTAAGAACAAGTACACGGAGCCAAACCAGCAGATGAGAAGATTATGCCATACCACTCTTGAATGTGTTTACCTTCATGTTCTGCTGTCGGAGGTTTTGTAAGAGTTTAAACATATTAATTTTCTCTGTGTGAAGCTTAAACTTGTCTTTAAAGTAGAAAGCTACACTTCAGATCAGTTTACCAGGTTTTTCACAAAGCAAGAGAAGGATATCTGAAGTTATTAAAATAATTACTAAGGACATAGCTAAGCACCACAGCACCTGCCCAGCAAGCACAAGGTCCTGAGTTCGCTTCCTGGTATCAAAATACATAAATAAGTAAACAGTGACTTAGAGCCCATATTCATGGCTTGGTTCAGTTCAAGAAAATGCTGATGAATTTTGGAAATCTTAATAAATTATGATGTTTTAAAATTGTTTATTGTCATTGTGTGGCTGTGTGAGTTACTCTTTTAAAAGACACCCATGAATCGGTGGTGAAGTGCTTGTGTAAGGTGGGTGAGAGCCTGAATTCAGTCCCCAGGACTTAACAAAACAAAAAATCCTTGAAGATTGACCATTTGCAATTGAAAATCTTAAAATTGCCTTTCCTATATTTATTTAGGTGCAATTAGCACATTCTCTTTTTTTGAGCTACTTTGCATAGATTTCTTCAAATAAATTTATTTTTTAGACAAATACAGTAATATATAGCTCAAACCTAAGTCTCTAATAATTCCTGCTTATGTTTGCATTCCTGTTTTTTAGCTTATGTGTGTGTTGGGGGGGTTTGAGTAAATCTAGACTTGCCTCAGTTTTTAACTTGTAATACTTGAGATGTGATAAAGTTTCTGCTACTTTTTGGATTTTGACTTTCTAAATCTTACCTTACTTCTTGTTCCAAAAATATGCTGTTCTCCCATTTTATTCTCTTGTAGTTTCATCATATTTTTTGGTTCTTAAATTGATATCCAGAGTTTATATTATTATGACCATGTAAACATGTAAGAAGATAAATATGAGCATGTACACTATGAAGTCTTGTTATATTTAATGTGCTTAATTTTTCTTCTCCAAAGCTAATAATTTGCATGTTTTAAGCTGAGCATGTGCTACCCTGCTCTTGCCTAGCTGACCTGCATTTGTTAGTCCACATCATCCTATTACTCACCTACCCCCTGAAGGAATTGTTTTCTGTCATCCTATAATAAAAATTAGTACCTCCTGAAAGAACTCCAAGACTTCTTTCAGTCTGGTCTACCATATGAGGCTATCAGTTCTTATTTGTTTGTTTGCTTTTTTTTCTTTCTTTCTCTTAGAAATTTTCTTCATGGAACCTTCCATCCTCTCTCTCCAGTGTGGGCTCCTTGCTCTCTAGACGGATGTCACAGCTGCTGTCTTGCAACTTCTGTTCTCAGAATTGGTACATTATAAAAGTGTCCAATATCCTTTTCTATTTCCTGAATGTGTTTACCCTACCGAACAGGAAAATGCATATCCCTTCTCTTGAATCTTGGCAGGCGCTGTGACTTGCTCTGGCCACTAGAATGCAATGAAAGTGATACTGTATCCTTTTCTCTAGGAATGTTTCTTTCTGTCTCCATCATCTAGAAACTCTCTGCCCTCCGTGACTGGAGGGTGGGCAAAGAACTGCTGTTGTATTCAGGGGTTATGCAGAGAACAATTAGAATCAGGACATGGCGTTTATAATATTTTTATGATGGTCACCCAGAGTTAACACAAGAAAATGCAGGTAATCTATTCACAACACCAAAGACATGGAATATTTAGCCAAGGTCCTAAATCCACAGCAATGTCCCACATGAGTCCAGATGAAGACCCAGAGCTCATGACAATGCCTCCCACGAGTCCAACTGGAATTCTAGAGCCCACAGTTGAGTACATGGCAGAAAGCCAGTGTGACGAGTTCATGTCTCATCCTGGAGACCAAGCAACACATGTCTTCCCCTCCGGAGCCAGGAAGCAGTGCTCGATGTAAGGACCAGAGCTTCTCCAGAAGAACCAACCGCTCAAACAGCAGCACATAGGAGAACCCACAATGCCTCCATGCCTCAAAACACTAACACCCAGCTTCTCCTTCTCAGCATCTCTATTATGCTGGCAACTTTCCTCAGGTGCAACATCCACGCTCAGCACCACGCTGATATAATCCAGCTGGTGTTAAATTGACCACCAGTTTTTAATCCATAACACCTGCATATCCAATGTGCAGCTCACCCTGTTTCTTTGCCCACTTTATATTGCATGAAGAAGAGTTACCTTGCACTGCATATAAAATATAAACAGTTAATTTACATAAGTAGCAAAACTCTCTTTACAAATATTTGTACTATGAGATTTTAAATAGAATGGGACACACCCGTGAGGGAGGCCCCCTGGCTAGGGTCCTCCTCTGATAGGCGGACCCACGTGGATCCGGAAGCTGACTGCAGACACCTGCAACCATGCAGGATAAGAACAATTTCCCAGCCTCACCAACAGCCTGCAACATCTTGAACTAAATAAATGTTGTGTAAGCTGCTAAGTTTGTGGTTATGGTAAAAATCTGATACAACATGAAGGGTAAATTATTTGTGTGAGAAGAAAACACAGCATTTTAAAGTTGTGGCAATCATATTGGTCCTCAGGATCTGTGTCAAAGGATTCTGAAGAATCAGCAGCAGCTTTGGTTGAAAAATGTGTTGACCATTTTCTTTTTCAATTGAGATATAATCCGTGCATCACAAAATTCACCCTTTCAAAGGGCAGGATCCATGTGATGTAGATGTTTTCATAAGCTTGTGGAACTATCATCACTAATTCCAGAGCATTTTTATCACCCCTAAAAGACACTCTGTGCACATTAGCAACAGTTTCTCATTTCCCTGTTGCCTAACTCCCTAGCAACCACTGATACATTTTCTGTCACTATGAATTTGCCAATTCTGGATGTTTCATATGAATGAAATCGCACATTATGTGGTTTTGTGTTTGGCTTCTTTCAGTTGGCATGCAGATTTAGCTCTAACAGTCAACTACAATCCATCTTGAGGCAACTTTTATATGTGGTGTGAGGTAGGGGGTCCAACTACATTCTTTTCCAAGTGCATATCCAGTTAAGAAGTTTTTCCTAGCTGAATGTGTTTAAAATGGAGGTGAAATTCTTTCCTAAGCAATTCTAATGCAAGAGGCAGAGGTTGCAGCCTCAGCCAACCACGGAAGCTTTGCTACCAGCCAGGGCTCACCAGCAGGCAGCATGGAAGCTTGAGAAACCAGAACAATAAAAGACAAATGAAACTAAGGAGTTAAATGTGCTGGATGGAAAAGACGTGCAGCTCAGATAATGCCTGCTGGCTGGGTTTCCATCATTTCAAATTACTAAACTTTGTAAGAAAGCGGTAATATCTGAGAAATATGAGTTTCAGAAATGAGACAGGGTGTTCAGAGAGATAATTCACAGAATCAGTGAGTAGTGCTAATGCTTATGTGTTATTGCGAGACTTCACCCATTTAATTTTAAGTTCCTGGCTTGGGCAACAGTCATCAACAGATTACAAACGGCGATGCTGAACCAAGAACTTTTGTACCTATTCTCTTTCTTCAGATATTAAATGGCCTTTACCAACCCTCAGACAGTACTTTTGCCTATAATAACCATTCTTTTTGTTTGTTTGTCTTCTGTTTTTGTTTTTGTCCTTTTGAGACAGGGTTTCACTACGTAGGTCAGGCTAGCCTTAAACTCCCTTTGTAGTCCAGGCTGGCCCTGGAACTTGCAGGGATCCTCCTGCTTCAGCCTCCCAAATGCTTGGATTACAGTTATATACCACCACACCTGGTCTTGTGATAACGGTTCTTGTCATCCTTCTGGAGAGATAATCCAGAATGAAGCTGATGAAGGACCTGAAGCTTTACTGAGACATTAGAAACTTCTTCATTGGAGATGTAGGAAAAACATCAAATTGAAGAGGATGTATTTTGACTTTGGAAAATTTTTGATTTTGGACCATTAACTCACTAGGCCAGAAACAAATGATTTTTAATTTTAATACCTTTGGACCTCAACTTGCAAAGCCTTTGTGCATATGAGCAAACTAACGTGATTTAGATATATATTTGAATGGTATATCTTTGAATTTTAGTACGCGAATAGGAGAGTGTTTATGTTAAAATCTGTATCATGTCTGCATTGTTGATAATTGTGATAATTTGTTACTATAGTATCTTTGTGCATTTTTATTGGATATTTAATGTTGACATTCTCCTTACTGGAATTCTCCTATATTACATTGTACAACATGTCTGGACAGTCCTTATGATGGAAAATAAGGTAGTGAATAAATTTCCAGCTTTGGATGTGGAATGCTCCTGAAGTTCCTAGAATTACTGCACTACTCGGGCTCATTTTAGAGTATTCTAGGGCAAACTTGTGTTTGTCCCTAATGGTCCCAGGAGGACACCCACAGGAGAGTGGAGCTGTGGGGATGATGTCGGGAAGGGCCACAGCTACCCTTACCCACATCTCTCTTTGATCTGCAGCACACCGTGTACTTCATGACTAGGTCCAATGGGTTAAGAAAAAAAAATCAAAGTTAGGGAATCTTGGGAAGAAATACTTATACGTTGAAAATATTCCTGCTCATGTGGAAGAACCTCATCACAGTACAACCCCTGCCCTTTCTGCTTACCCTAAGAGGAAGAATCTAGGCTGCTCGCTGTGTGGAGCTTGGTCTCCCACAGGGAGCACCTGTGACACACACATTTTAAGACTTTCATACGGAAACTGCGAGGGTCATGACAAAGTAGCCTCCTAGGTCCCAGAGTGGCATGGCTGTTAGATTCTGGTCATTAAACAAGTCTCTAAGGCCAGTCCGGATTCAGAGGGAGAGAAATGAGCTTGCATCTTTTGATGTGAGGAGCAGTGTGCTTATCCAGGCAAGCTAACAGTTAAACGGTGGCCTGCTCTGGAGGTTACGCACCACACGCGCTATGCCTTCTTCCACCTTCTTCTCAGTGCATCTGTGATTTGAACCTACAATATGTTCTTTTAAGCAGCATAAAGTTAGTCTCAATTTTAAATCCAACCTAATAATTTCTATTTTTTATTACATGTGTTTAGTTCATTTACGTTTAATATAATTATTGATAAAGTCTCAGTTAAGTTTCCTATGTAATTTGTTTTATATTTATTCCATTTGTTCTAGTCGTCTTCCTTTCATCTTATCTCAAGTGAATTGCATTGGCTTTAGTCTTGTTTTAGGTGTTATCTTTATAACTCCTTGTCTTAAATGTGTTTTCAGTAATCGTTTAAGAGTTTACAGTATGAGTTATTAAATTATTATCTACTTTAATAAACCAGATCAGAAGTTTAAAATAGAATAATTCTCTCAACGTCCCCTCTTGCTGAGCCTTCTCGTTGTTGTTCACTGCTACGTATTACAAATATCAAATTATTGTTAGGATTTTTGCTTTAAAGAAAAAGGTTTTTTAAAAGAAATCACATATATGCGTGTGTATGTTCAAAATGTGTATATTCTGTATTTTATAGAATTACATATGTTATATAATATAAAGAATGTGTAATGTTATTTTCTGTAAATCATATATAATGTGTCATACATAATGCTGTATAATTTAAAAATATATCATATTATTTTATGTAAGTCATATGTAATATGCATCTGCACAATATACATTACATACACTCTTCACACACACCTAGAGAACTGTCCGGGCAGATTTCCCCCGCTTCCTCTGCGGAGGTCTCCATCACACGCTGTGTAGACTCACAGAAAGCCATGGAGAGCTGTGGGAGCCTTGCTCTGTGCCGGGGCTTCCCCAGAGTGTAACCCGCCACGAGTGCCTCCCGAGGCTAGTTAGAGCCCATCAGAGGTTGGCCTTTGAAGACTGGTGGACCTTTCTCCTCCTGCAGCTCTGTCGAACACGAGAGCAGTGCTGTCTTTTTAAAACAACTCCCTCATTATCTGGAGTTCAGTTCATTTGGGGTGTGTGTGTGCACATGTGTATGTGTTTTCTTCTAACATGTTTTTAAAAATTATTATTCTGTGTCTTTTTCAGTATTTTTGATTATTAAGAAGTGTATGGCTATCTTGTTCTTTTCTCTTTTAAAATTATAGTAAATTGCTATAAATTGTCTACTTTTACTATCTTGTTACTTTCCAAATACAAATTAGATAAGAATTTACCAAATTCTTTTATAAGTTGAAAAAACACTTCACAATTAGGACTCCAACCTCAAATCTGAATTTGACTTTGTGTTTATTCCTTTGTGTTTATTCCTCAAAGTTCATGTTAAATATCATTTCCTCGTGAGAAACTTCCTCTAATGATCACTTTATTTCCTTTCTAATAATAAATCAGTCTCTTCATGAGATTTTCAGTGGTTGTCATAGTGATGGGAAAGAATACTCTGTGATTAATGTAACCCGCAGAAAACATGGACAGTTAAAGAGGCAGGATTTTTCGGGTAGTAGTTGTCTGTGTTTGTCTGCCCTGCATTTCTTTTGTTATCTTTTGCTCACAGTGGCCTGAATCCCTGCCTCTGCCACACTCCATGTGAACCTGAGGGGCTGTGGTTATGGGATTGTGGTGGTGCTAACTCCAGGTGGGCCAGTGACCCCTGTTGGGTGAGGCCACGGCAGCCTACCCACCAACAATGCAGGTGTGTCCCGTGCTCCCTGGCAACAATACAGGTGTGTCCCGTGCTCCCTGGCTACAAGCGACACAACTTCAAGGGGCTCAGTCAAATGGGCAGTTCATTTGTTTACATACTTGGTAAATAAAGGATTTTGTTTCAAAAATTGAATGCAAGCATTTTTTGAGCATGAGGATTTTGATTTCATAATAAAATGATAGATATTGACCTTGGACTATTTTAGATGTTATCTGATAGCTTGTTCAGAATCTGGTTTCATTATGAGTATTTATCAGCAAAATCAGGTTATTAGGAGGGGAGTGCACCCATGATAGTAACACTTTCTTTCATTAACTTAAAATGACCATCTTTGAGGATATCATACCAACAGAAGGGAAACTATATAGAGGGAGCATCCCTTATCTAAACATCTGAAATTTGCGAAGTTCCAAAATCTGAGACATTTTGAATACCAACAGGTCGTTATGTGAGGAAAATGTCACTTCTGACCTCAGGTGATGGGTTACAACCAGAATACAGGTACATTAAAATATTCTATCAAGTTATCATATATATATAATGTATATAGGAAACATAAATGAATTTCATTATTAGACTAGGGTGCTATCTCCAAGAAATCTCATTATGTAAATGCAAATACTCTAAAACTTGAAAAATGTTATACACTTGCATTGCTTTTATTTACCAGACTTCTCTTTTTTTCTTGCTTCTCTCTTAATGAATTAGTATGCACATAAAAACTTTGAGTAGAACGCATACAAAGGAGACAAGAAAACTGACTAACACGGCAGCATATTTGCACAGCATAGGGCAAAGAGTCCCTGGAGTGCCGGGTGCTCTTCTGAGGGGTCAGTTTCTACGGACATCATTTAGTGGAAGCCATTTCCCCAGGACGAGGGTCTGGCTGAGCCCTGAAGGCTCTAGGGCAGGGTTATTTGCTCTCCAGGGCTCTTCACTCTCGGGCTGTGATGATAACACCAGCTCTGAGAGCAGGAGATTTTCATTTGATGAGTGGTCTGAACGTCTACTTAGTGGTTAGAGAATATCTGCTGCCGAAAGCCACAGAGCACTGATAACCAGACCCTGGACAGCTGAGTTATTGCAATCCACTTAACATGCGGAGAACAAATTATGAGTCAAATGTTCCTGTTTAATAACCTTACTCAGGACAGAGAGCCGCTCAAAGCTGCGTTAACCCTGCGTGCTCCGTGCCTGGCCATGATCCCAGAGAGGGCTGTGCAGGCACTGAAGCGAGACAGGTGGATTTTCCATTAGGACTCAGGTACACAGTGAGGAAATTTAAAAAGGTCCATCTGGCAAAGGAAATAAACAATTTGAAAAGCAGTTGCACGGTATTGAATGCTCTACCCAGACTCCCTCTGTGACTTACATTTCATCTTCCTTAGATTACATGTGTTTAGGCTTATGAAATCTTGTCTTCAGCATAATATCGCATTCTTTAATGATTTGGGGGAAGGGAAGGGCTATTTGTCTGTTTTCTATTAGTCATTTGAACTTAGGTCAGTCATCTCCGCCCCAGTACTATAAATACTCTTGATGAAAACTGACTCTACCTCTAAGCTTAGGCTTTCCTTTAACGCATGCAGAAAGGGATGGCTTCATCTCATTCATGGGAAACAGCTCAGGAATACATTTCCTGGGAATTTTATTTCAAAACGTAGATGAATTTAAAATACCATTTGTTCCTTAACTGGCTCCCAGTACACTTTGTGGTGTGTGCGCAGGGCACATATTTGAGCTAAGTCTAAGCATTTCCAGTTGGCAGTGAGAAAATGATTTCTTTGTTTTTCATGACCTGAACATTGTTCTGAAAATTTTGCTTAATTGAGGTTACAGAGGGAAGTTTTATTTGAGCCACAGCCAGACTGGGATGTCGCATTTCTGTGCTGTCTTTCCAATTCATTTACTAATATTCTGCTGCATGGTCACGCTTACCTCTCCAGGCAACAGGCACACACAAACACACACACACACATACGGGCACTTCCCAGGCTGGTACTGCTGCTAGAAATATAGTGCAATATTTAAAGACTCTAAAGAATTGGAAAATGAAGATTTTTTTTTAAAAAAAATCTTTAAAAAGCAAAGAAAAACAAAACAAAAAACCACCCAGAAACAAATTAAGTCCATGTGGTACTTTTTTTTTTCTTATTGGCCTACTCCCAATAGCTTCGCATTGGTTTTCTTAAGCCAAGAATTTCCTTAAATGAAATACAACATGCTAGGAAGGCTTTTAAAACCTCTTCACCTTAAAGTGCAAACCTCTGAACGGGGCCCTAGAAAGCAAAGTCTAGATTTGGCATGCCACTTAAACCATGATTAGTAGAGAGTATCAGCATGCTAGAAATAGCTGTATTTGTGAACCTCCTGTTCTTTAGCTCTTGACTGCCAGCCAAGCCCCAAATCAATCCCAGAGAATGAAAACTAAGATAATGAGAAAATGGACTTTCCATGCCAAAACCTAAGAAAGCATCTCATTCTCCATATGCTGAATTTGGGCCACATCAAACAAAGAGCAGTGACCCTTGCCTGCTGATCCTGTCTTCAGCATAGTTTGCTGTGTCACTGGAGACATACCCTTCCTTTTTCTGCAGGTTTCAGTTTCCTTAACAGGAACCTGGGGACCAATTGGGCTGGCTCTCTCCTGTGGAGGACTGAGAGCTCCACATACCTGTGTACATGGTGGTGCCAACCAGCTAGGACATTTGGAGGAGGAAGATTTTCTCATCCTGCCAGATATTCAGCTTAACTCTTGTTCTGAGTTAACATGAGGCAGAACAGACCTGATTTTTTTCTTTCCACTGAAATACATCCTTGTGCCTTACTTGACAAGCTGTTGCAACATGCTTAGAAAGATCTCTTTTGTTTTCCGCTGTGCTTGCTTGGGTCTGAAGCTGGAGGGATGGGCACACTTTTCCCTTTTCTTCCTTGTGTAGCCTGGTGGGTGTTTACTCACCACTGCTATTTGTTATGGAGAATCAGCCATAAATCAGCACTCATTTCCCATTTTCTTCTTAGTGATACAACTGCTGCAGGAAAGCAGCTTGTCTTCCCAGCTCAGAGCCCTACAGGACAGAAAGATGCACATAATGAAAGTTGTTTTGACAGAAAACTGACCAAACATGACAATGGACAGAGAGAGAAGGCAGGAGGGAGGCGAAGAGGATGAACATGCTTGTCTTGAACTGAGTCTCTCTCTCTCTCTCTCTTTTTTCTTTGTTAAATTACTTTTTCATATGAAGGACACAAAGGGAACAGCCCCTCCTGGCAGCCAGAAGGCAGAAAACAAACCCTTTGAAATTTCTAATTTGTTTATAGATGGCCCTCCAGGAGCCTGCTGGAAAATAATTTTGTCTGCCAGAGACAGCGAACAGCTACCCGAGGGTGTTGTGGTGGAAAAAAACGACCCTCCAGTTTTGGCCCTTCAATGTCTTATTGTTCAGCACTCAGCAGTTGTTCTGAAATTACTCATCTGGCAGAGAAAGAAAATGAAAGAAAAATCCCTCCTGTACTCTCTGGCCTGTGTTTCTAGGAAAGGCACTTAAAAAAAAAACCAAACATTATTTTGATTTGACTTTTAAACTGTGTGGCCATTAATTTTAGAGTTACAGAAAGGTTTATTGCTCTGTCCCCTCATATGTCTTCTTTTTCCTCGGGGAGGCACATTTTTCCCTGTGGATACTGCTCATATCAGCAACTTGATACAGTTCGGGGGCGCTCTCCTCTCCCTCTGAGACGCTAACACACAGAGCCACTGTGCTAGATCAGGTCAGAGACGGCACCGACCTCTCACACTGCAAGCCTAATTGAGGGATGTCAAAAAGGGACAAATGGGTTCGGAGGTAGGCAGAAGACCTCTATTCTTCAACGTAAGAGGTTTTCGGGAAGCTTACTTCTCTGTTTTGCTTTTGTGAAATGTTTTTCCCAATTTACAGTGATACGGTGAGAGTGTTCTCATACCTGGTACGCTTAAGCAGCAAGTTTCGATTGCCGAATCAGAGGAGAATGTCTCACATCATTTTTAATTGTATAGATTAGAGAATCGAGGCCTGCTGGCACCCAGCAAAGGAAGCACAACTTCAGGTCTCTACTGTCAGTCCGTACTGCTTTCACTATCTCTTCTGTTCTCTTGGCACTAAGGTAATGATTTCAGCAAATAGGTCACTTTATGCGAGTGTCTCTTAGTCCATGGACTAGGCTCCTTTGCACAGGCTGGGGCAGAGGAGCCAGCTGTCTTCTCAATCTGGACACATCATCGGAATGGCCCCACCTGACAGCCTGCTGCTTGGGCTATCCCAGGGTGCCAACAACTGTTGTAACTGTGCAACTCTGCACATAGGTCCAACCACACCGCCAAGATCTCCGGGGCCAATCAAAATTGCAGCACGACCTGATTAACTTGCTCTATTTTTCTAATGTGCTATTTTTTTTTAATGCAAACATCTTTGCCTTCAATGTCTTGTCCAACTGCCTTCCTTGTAGCTGATTCCATAACCCTACTTTCTACTGCACAGAGAAAGCGGAAGCCTTCAGTCAGGGTCTCCTTCAAACTTTTTTCTCTGCACTCAGCCAATTTAACTTCTAACTATCCTGTTCTGCTTCAGTGTCTGTGGAATATGAATCTGTCCAGCAGATGTCCTTTTTCTGGAGAGTTCCATCATCTGTACTTTTCCAAAGGCCTCACTCTATGAGTTGTGTTTCTTCTTTTTATATCTTTAACTTTTCTCCTGTTGGTCATTCTTTCCAATCTATGCTTATGCCATTCCTACTGACACCATGCAGTATCTCTGTTTTGCTACTGCATTATCTTTTTCTTCATCTTCACAGAAAATCTTCCTGAAATAAGGATGCATATGCAACTTCTGTTTTTCTCTACTTGTCACTCTTCAACCTGAAGATATCTGGATTTCGCCGCCATTGTCCTAACAAACCTGCCCTTCTTCTTATTACTGATCTCGCTGAACGGCATCATTACTTAGCCCAGACTCCTTGACCTCTTGGCATCTGCTCCATTGACTCGAGACATTTTCACACAAACCTAACGTTTCTCAGATTCATAAAATTTACCCCTGTATCCTTGAGCTGGTCATTGCCCTCCCTTAACTGGATTACTCTGCCATCTTTTAAATAATCTCGTTATCTTCTATTTTGCTCCCAATTTATTTTCCATACTACAGTCAGAGTAATAGTTCTAAAATGAAGATGTGTTCATATCTTGTTTCAAACCCCTCAGTATCTTTCCATTGTTCCAAATACACAACACTTTGCCTCCTTTTGTGGGTTACATGATCTGGTCTCATTTATTCGGCTTCATCTTACATGCTTCCTTAACTTGCATATTTCACTCTAGTTGCTATGGTTTGTACCTAGGTGGTCCCACAAAGCCTCATGTACTCATATGGGGCTTGTTAGCTAAATCTACAGTTTGTGATGATCCAATGGTCCGATGCTGGGATTAAGGGTATGAGTGCTACACCTGCTCTGGAGAGGGTAGCCTGCATGAAATATAAGGAAAAGAAATAATTCTCTCTCTCTCTCTCTCTCTCTCTCTCTCTCTCTCTCTCTCTCTCTCATTGTTTTTGCTATCTTCCATTGCCATGAACTATTGTCCCTTTGACTGTGCCACTCTGCCTTGGAGTCAGCAGATTATGGACCAAAGCTTCTACACAGTGTGAACCAAACATACCTTTCCTCCTTTAACTTTGGATATCATTAATTTTGTCTCAATGAATGAAAAGTAGCTAAGACAGAATTTGGTACTGGGAGATGGGACATTACTGTTACTATACCTGACCATGTGGTTCAGGGGCCTTTGAAGTGACTTGTGAGAAGAGTTTGAAATGATTCAGAGAGAGATGACTGCTAAAAAAAGGGGAGCTGGAGCATCTTAGGATGTTCTCTGAGGGAGATTCTAGTCAGAGTTCAGAAGATAAGAAAGTCAGTAAAGACCAGACTTGGGAACACTGCTGGGGAAGACTCTAGTGGCTCCTGGTCTCCAGATGATGTGTGTTATGGTTCGGCAGAAAGTTTGTCTGCATTTTTCTTGTGTCCAGAGACTACTTAAGACTGAGATTAAGGGTGGCAGACTAATTAATCTGGCATAAGAAATTTCAAGGCAGTTGAATGACAAGACAGTGGAATGACTACTGTTGAGGGCATTTAGCCATATTTATGTTGAATCTCAAGAGCAAAGAGGCCACTAGAATGATTTACAATGCTTTGAGTTTGACCAGAAAGGAAGCTCCAGTAAGGTTGTGGACTGCAATGATAGAGAAGAGGACATCTTGATTACTGAGAAGGAACAGGAGAATAGAAAAGATAGCCTGAGGGCTTCACAAAAATCAGCAGCCGCAAAATTGTAAAAGTGAAAGACTCTGCTTTGACAAAAAAGCCACAAAGCACTATGTTCCCGAATGGTGATAGTATAGAAAATCTGTTCCTCCAAACGGGATAGAGTGCCCAGCAATCCAGACACCACACTCCTATAACCAAGAGAGAAGGAGGCCAGGCTACTGCTCCAGGTAGCAGCAGACCTTGGCATCATCCATGTGGTGCTGGTTTGAGGTGCATACAGAATGCAGGAGTTGTGGGGTCAGGAAGTCTTTAACCCAGATTTCAGAAGGCCTGGGAGGCCAGGCAGTGTGCCACTGCGAGGGCAGTATGTGAAACTGTGAATATGAAGGCAAAGGTTCTGTAGAGACACCGGAAGTTTGGAGAAGCCAGGAATGTGGATTGTCTGAGGAAAACTGGAAGGAAGGAGTGGAGTGGGCCCAAGACAGAAGTCCTGGGAGCTACAACCACAGCCACCCACAGTGAAATAGGGACATAGCTACCCAAGCTCTTTGGACTTCATGTCTTGTCACAGATTGCTTTGGATTCTAAACATGAAACTACAGAATTTAATGTTTTCCCTGCTGGATTTTGGACTTATTTTGGTTCTATTCCTTTGTAGCTCCCTCTTTATAACTTTTGGAATGGAAATGTCTATCTTACTCCATTGCAAGCTGGAAGTGTTTAAACTTCTTTGCATTTGTACAGGGCTCACAGATAAGAGTTTGCCTTAAATCTCAGAGGAGGCTTTTGAATTGGACTTTTTAGCAATGCTGCAACTGTTGAGATTTTAACAACACTTGGAGATGGACTAATCCATTTGAATAAAGGGATGTGCATGTCTTTTTGGGACTAGAGGTGGAATGCTGTGGTTTGTGTCTAGATATTCTCCCAAAGCCTCATGCACTTTTAGATGGGGCTTGGTAGCTGAATCTAGAGTTTGTGATTAATTTATGGCCCAAGGCTGGGATTAAGGGTGTGAGTGCTACACCTGCCCTAGGGTGGGTAGCCTGCATATAGTATAAGGGACAGAAAGTGTCTTGTCTCTCTCTCCGCTCTCTCTCTCTCTCTCTCTCTCTCTCTCTCAGTCTGTCTATCTCTGTCTCTGTCTCTGTTTCTCTCATTGTTTTTGCTGTCTTTCATTACCGTGAACTGTTGTCCCTCTACCATGCCACCCTGCCTAGGAGCCAGCTGATGATGGACTGAAACCTCTACAAACTGAGCCAAATAAACTTTTCTCCTTAACTTTGGGGATCCAGTGTTTTATCTTAGCAATGAGAAATGTAACTAACACCCTAGTCATCATGAATTTCTTTTGTTTTCTCCCATACAACATTTTTCTCTTTCTTTCAGTCAACAAGGGTTACTGAATGTTTACTATGCAGTAAGATAGGCCTCTATGTACCCACAAAATTTCTCTGCTTTTACTCTTTCTTTTCTTTATCTTGCTCATAATGTTGCTAAATGTCACTCATTATCTTAGAGTTCCCTAAGAATGCTTTCCTTGTATCCTCCTGTGAAATGTTCCTTCTGTGTGCTTTCACTGCATCTTGAATCTTCTCCATTGCAGTGTTCACTGTTCCCTTATAAGAGATTGTTTAATTACCAGATTTCATGCTAATTCTATGAGTCTAAGGGCACAGATTTCACTTGCATTGTGCACTACCATTTCTATCATCTAGAAAAAAGAGAAGAGAATTAATAAATATTTATTAAACAAATAGATGAGTACGTATTTAGAAACTTTGGGGCTGTGGTGCTAGCTCAGTTATCCAGTGCTTCCCTAGTATGCATACGGTCCTGGACTGGATTCCTAGCACTCCAAGAGAAATTGTACAGTATATTGTCAATATTATTTCCATTCAGTTAAATAATAACAATGGCATACTTTTCACACAGGGCAATTATTTTTTCCCTAATGTTTAGACAGTTACTTTCCCAAAGCACTGTAGTCATGGTGATGGCTATAACATCCTAGGGAGAACTTCAGTTTTTCAGCATTAGCATTAAGAGCTCTTCATTAAAGAAAGTTACTTTAAAATTTCATCTCTTTTTTCTGGAGTTTAGAACATGCTCAGAAAACTTTGACATAAGGGAAAGGTGAGATAAAGCAATTTGTTGTCCTGGCATCTATAGAGCTCCAAACTAGAGCTACAATAATTAATCCACAGAGAATCACAGCAGGAGATGTCCTTATTGTTCTACAATACAGGTTATCTGTCCTCTTCCATCCATTCTTCTTCATCTCATGTGCTTTTCCAACTTGCACCTTCAAACCGGATACTGTGTATATTAAGGTTCACAATGCTGAGACACAATGTTTCGTGTCCACAATTTAAAGGAAGAGAGGTTTCATTTGGCTCATAGTTTCAGGGATTTAGTCTAGTGTTTAGGAAGAAAATACAGTGGAAAGGTGTGGCAAAGTAAAGCTACTTAGTTTATGGCAGCAGGGAAGCAGAACAAGGGAACAGAACGGAGAGGGTGGGCCAGGGACATAGGTAATGACTAAGGTCATCACTCCATGGCCCACCCAGACATACCCAGAAGTGTTCTTTACTAATGCTCTGCACATTTCTTAAACTAGCCAAGTTGACATATCTTAATGGTCACATCCAGATAGCAATTATACCAGCATTGATGTCCAGGCTTTTCCTTAGGTATGTGGAAAATAGAAAAGGGAAAGAGAAAAGTAGAAAGAAGCACAGAGATGTACAGTGATTGCTGAAGTTCAGCAAACTATATGTTTTTATTCCTAGAGTTTAATTTCAAAACTCAATGGGTTATAGCAATCCAACCTTTGATAACATATAAAACAACATTCATGGCATGGTTGCTAAATGCAAGGAATTCTTCCTAGTATAAAATCAACTAAAGGAAGAAAAATAAAAAGTGACAGAAAATGACTTTATAACAGCACAGTTAATGAGCATAGGAATAAAAGCTGCAGGGCTAAAAAGTACAGCTTAATATTTGTGTAAATGATAGAATGGCAGTTATTAATAAGATTGATAATGCATTGTTAATGGGATTAGAGCTAGAAAAGTAGCAATTGCAACATGACTGTTCTAGCAGGTAATTAATACCCTGAATGACTATTTTAAGATATTTCTCGGGCCTATTCACATATCAAATCAGATTTAATAAGAATGATACTATTTATTGAGTTTTATAATATGCCAGAAAGTATGCTAAAGCCTTATAAACATTCTTAGGATTAAAATCAGCCAAGAACAAACTAGTGATGTTCCCATTTCACATACTGGTATAGGCCATGCATAGCGGAATTGGGATGTCTATGAGAACCTGTGTTCTGCACGCTCAGGTTCTTTCTTTTTTTAATTTTATTTTAAAGAGGGTAAAATTAAACAGAACAAAACAGATCATAAGAAAACAATGTAAGAGACACAGATTTCAAAGCAAGACAACCCGAGATCTTCACTGTCTATCACATTGTCTCTTGTTTTCTTCCAAATAGTTGTCCATATTTTCACACACAATGAATTCATACTAAACAAAATAGTGTAAAACTGATCAGAACAGGATGATGAAGGCATTTTAGGTCTTCAAAACCAGACAATAAGGAAGTCAACAATGGCTGCCATAATGTCTCTCATTCTCTTCGAAATAGCTGTCCATACCTTCACATATGTTGAAATTAAACAAAACAAAACAGACTAAATCACTCTGAACAAAGAATAATAGTATTGCTGGATTTCACATCATGATGCTACAGAATCAGCACTGGGTACTGTAGTGTCTCTTTTTCTTCAACAAGTAGCTGTTCATGTCATCATGCATTATATAATTGATTCTCATAAACTTTGGAAGTTCTACGCATGCATGAGTCTCTACATGTACATCTATCCTTTCTGTATTAGAAGGAAAAACAAAACAAAACAAGAAAAAAACAAAACAAATTCCTAGAAAAACACAAAATGAAAAAGACATATAAACAACAATAGCAAAGAGCCCAGGACAATGACAATATAGGCCTTCAAAACAAGGTAGAAGGAGCATAACTAGGGTTGTTATTTTACATAATGATCTTCAAGAGTTCCTCAGATCACCATACAATAATATGCACAATTGTTCCAATCCTATAAATGTTAACTATTTTGTTCCAAGAATTATAGATTTTGTAGCACAATCATCTTAGCTATTCTAAGTGTGTTTATATAATTTTAGATATTTTTTTATTTCCTTTCTTTTTTCTTTTTCCTCATTTTCCCTGAGATATTATTTTTTTCCCCTTTAAGCAGATTCTTGTCCTTTCACTATGTTTATTGAGTTTTTTGTATCTTATGTACTGTTACCATTTCTTACACTAGGGAGACTATATAGTATTTATACATGTGAGTTTGATTTATTTCACTAATGAGTATGGCCTCAAGTTGCATCCATCTATTTATAAATATCTCAATGTGATCATTCTTTATAGCTGAGTAGTACTCCATCTTTTGTATCCATTCCTCAGTTGATAGGCATTCAGGTTGTTTCCAATATCTGGCTATTACAAACTGTGCTGCTATAAACATGGGTGCACATACATCACTGTGGTATGATGTTTTCAGTTCTTCTGAGAATATTCCCAGAAGTGGAATAGCTGGGTCAAATGGGACTTCCAATCCTAGCTTTTTGCAGAATCTCCAGACTGACCTCCGCAGTGGTTGCACCAGTCTACACTCCGTATACTCAGTAAAGAAATACATTTAATTGATCTATTTTATTCTCATATTAAGATCTTCTTCAAACCATATGAACCATCTTTCACCAAAACAAAACCTGGTAGGGTGAGGAAAAGATCTTTCCTTATGTGACACACATGTATGGTACCTGTGATGGGGTGAAGATAAGGATGAGAAAAGAGACTAGAATTAGAACTCTAAGGTTCCTGCCAGTTGTAAGGTTATGGTCTCCAGCTGGACTGATTTGATACACTTAGATAAGCTACCTGTTCTAAACTCTGGTCCTCAATTTAAAAATATTGAGCACTATTACTAGTAGATACTTACTAGTAATTCTTAAATGGATAATACTTTATGCAAGCAATTGCAATCTGTATTTTGAGAGAGTTCATTGTGTCTAATGTTCCAATAAGCATTGGCGGTATTGCTTAAAGCAAAATGAAGCCTGGAAAAAATGCTAGACATGTAAACAACAAAATGAAATGCAAATTATTAAGTACCATAATTAATATTATAGTTGGCCACTTAATCATCACTTTTCCGTTCTCTGTAGGCAAAAATTCTTTTTTCTCAAGGAAATGCATCCTGTGACTGTGAATTGCATCAACACAGGACTGTGGATCCAAGACTGATACTTAACCTATCAGAGAGGAATTCGCCCACTCTCACATTTCTCACCTCTCCCTAAATTCATTTCAGAGTGGGCATGTGATTCAAACCAACCAATCACAATCACCATCTTAGAAGTTTGAATCTTAAACTAAATGGCATAGAGCAGAAAACAGTAGCCATTGTTCCATTCTGACAATAGCACTCTGGAGAGACTGTCTATTATTCTTCAGTACCAAGGTTCCTCCAATTGCCCTGTTTCTCTTCTACCCAAAGGCTTACAGTACAACGACTCCCAGAAGGTGACACAGTTTGAATGTGTCAATAAATTTCTATTGTGTATCTTCCCTCCCTTTCTTCTTTCCTTCCTTCAGATCTTTCTTTTTCCCTTCTTTCTTTGTTATCTGTTGGCTGGAATATTCTTCTTTAGATCATAATCAGCAGACTCTTAATGGTACAGAAATCAACATCAGGAATAGTGTTGAAGTAAGTAAGCGATTCTAAAAGATGGGGTCAGCTAAATTATGACAGCTTGTAGAGCAGTGAGGAGTCTTTGACAGGGAGCAGCAGAGTCTTCCTAAGTGGCAGCAAAGCAGTCTGCTAGTTCTTTTCTTGTTTCTTTATTTGCTGGGAGCTTTTTGTTGTTGTTTGTTTCATGAAATAGAAATATGCCCATTAAAATTCTAGTTTTGGAAAGTTTTGTGGGAAAATACAAAGATTTTGAATTTATTACTTTTAAACTTAAGAAACTTTATTTCAAAGCAGTTTCGGGTTCATGGAAAAATTGAGCAGAAGGTGCCGACATCTTCACGTGCTCCTTCTTTCACTCCAACATAACCTCCCCTATTGATTGCTTCTAAAATTTTCAGTAAAGTATTATAATAAAAGTTCCAGTTTGGGATTAAGCTAGGCTACCTAAAAGCAGACAGAAGGACCAAAATCTGCTGAGGGAATACATTAAATTGAGGGTCATAAGTATCAACTATTATGGAAGCCTCTCAGGAGGAGAGAGAAAAAAAGAGCAACTTTAACCTTCACCCAGATTCAGAGGCTGTGCCTTGAAAAGTTCTCTGATTTCACCTACTATTCTTTGGCTTTTCTACACAGTTAACTGTGCAAAGCTCAACTGAAATTTTAAGGTATTTATTTTCCAAAGCCTACATCTATATTTTGCCCCTAAAACTTAATCCCTTAATAGATATTGGGCTGCTACAGCATTTAAAGCCTCAGGAAAGAATGAGTGTTTATTAAGTGCAATAGACAAGGTTGATCTTTCGAGAGGACACACCAGGGCCAGTCATATTAACTGACTTGTGAGCCACTTCCCTGCTTGGGTAGGGAATCAGCAGTCCCTGCTGGGGAGGATAGGATGTATGTTTGGAAGTTCTCGTTTACTTTTCACTGTTGTATGCTGAGTGCATCAAGGTGGGTAATACCGTGGGTTGCTATGGTATGAAGTTCAGAGTCCTGAACATGGAGCTGGACATGTAAATTAGTTATGGTGAAGGCTATTTTAGATGGTGTATATGAAGGAAAAAAGTGGTGTAGATGTGATCCACCAAGGGGTGGAATGTAATGGAAGTTTGTGATTTGCTTATCATTTTCTACTCCCTTTTGACAGAAATGACCCTGTTTCCTGCACTTCATTTATTAGTGTATCAGTCAGTGCCTACTAGAGAAATAGATTTGATGTAAGATATACAAATATATGAGAATTTATAAGAATAGCTCACAATGGCTGCCCACAGAGTCAGGTATGGAAGGCAGCAAAATGTCTTTCTGCATGCTGGAGATGCAAAAGACCCAGTAGAAGGCTTGGAGTTCACTGCAGTGTTCTGTGTGAGTCCGTCTCAGGAATCTAAATGGTCTGTAATGGAAGGCCGAAGGGTCTGCACTGCAAGCCGGAAGACACTGTCCAATGGGAAGGTGAAGACTGGAGCTCCTCCTAAGAAACAGAAGCAAGTCTCCTCCCTTCCTTTCCCTGTTATACCATTCAGGCTTCAAGCTCATTGGATGCTATTACTCACAGCAAATCTGCAGTAAATCCCCTCAGCCACACCTAGAACTATGCTGATCCAATGTACTTCAGCATTTCTTACTCAAGTTGACATGGTCAGTTAACTATCACTATTTGTTTAGGCTGACATCACACCTTTTCCCAGTACAGAAAAGACATCCTATCAAATACTGAATTCCTTTTTTTTTTCCTAGCTAGAGTGACTAGTTTAGGATTGGATGTGTAATCATTAAAGTCTTCTCTGTGATTTTTATGTTAATACTATTAAAGAAAAAAATTTTCTTTTTACTTGAATTACTAAACAATATGAATGAGCTATGGCCCTGTAATATGGAGTTAGAAATGCAAAGAATGAGATAAAAACAAGATACCAAAACTGTGCTTACATATTTTGAGACCTAGGATGTCTGAAGTCATCCATTTTCAGACATGTATTAGTTTCCAGACCTTAAATATATTACGAAGTAACAGTGAGCAAAGAAGGATTATAAACCTGAGGGACAATTTCAAGGAAGGCATTACCTTTGAGGTGGATTTTAAAGCATGAACAAGGGTTTTCTAGTTGGAGAATGTAGGAAGAGGTATTCATACAAGAAAATCAGAATGATGGGAGTACAGTGGAGGGGAGACTTTTCCCCTGCTCCTCAAGGGTTTTATAACTGAGTCTGTGAAATAAGTGGGCAACAGATGGACTAATAGGAGAAAAAGCTTAGAGTACAATACATGAGGAAAGAAAAGTAGAGAAAGAAACTACTGAGTATCAAAAAGGAAAAACATCAGTGAAACTTAGAATTTTATGTAAGCTTTATATCCATTTCATCAGTGTGGAACATTGGCAGTGTAAACACAGTTAAGGATTGGGGAAATATGAGTAGGTCCTTGGAGGAATAGGTGATAGTTTGTGCAAATTATGAGTGTGTTGTCAGCCTTTAGCTTTCATTCTTGTAATGCAAGTTAATTTGAATGAAGAATCTCAGGGAGGAGACTGATGATTGAATTCCTTTTGGATAATTGTCTTGCAAATATCTGTCTGAAGAATGTTTTTCAAATGCTTTCAGTTATAAATAATCTTTATAACAATCTTCATATTTTGGGGTATCAAAATGTTTTGAGAAGCAATCCTTTCAAAAGAATGGACATTCCAAATACTGGCAGAAATAGTACAGAAGTACAGAAATAGAGGATAATTCTTTTGAGGTAGCTCAGAGTCAAAAGATAAGGAGTTTGTTTGCTTGGTAGGTGGTTCTGCTACAGACAGCTAAGTTAGGTAGAAATATTGTAGGCAGACAGACAAGGTCAGGTCCTCAAAGAAGCCAGTGCAGAAGATGTGATCCATTCCAACTGTGTGGGAGACAGACACCTCCACTGAGGGCCAGGCCTCAAGAAAAAAGATGAAACCAACGAACTCACATACTTCTCCTAAGGATAAATATCAGGGATTGATAATCTAAATTGGTATCTATCACCTTGTGGAAGCCAGGAAGGGCCACTGACCTGACCCCTGCAGGAAAAGCCTCTGTTCTATTTCATGTCTGCTTGTTATGTGACTTGCTTCCCCACTGGGTTCCCATTTAATCAATATCACCTGAGCACTTATACTCAATCTTACTGATTGATCATAATTTTGTCCCACCTCATGCTCACCTTATGATTTCTTTGATTTCTTATTTTCCCCTACCTTGGACCTGCCTCACTTCATGTATTTACTTCTATGGAAAATTCCCAGAAAAGGCAGGGCCTTTGGCAACTGTCATGGTTTATGTCAGTGGCCCCCAGGCCTCATGCATTTGCATT
The DNA here is from genome assembly GCA_004027295.1 of Dolichotis patagonum. Taxonomy (NCBI): domain Eukaryota; kingdom Metazoa; phylum Chordata; class Mammalia; order Rodentia; family Caviidae; genus Dolichotis; species Dolichotis patagonum. The sequence continues at coordinate 11,397 of PVJX010009083.1, read as the reverse complement.
GTGCATTTGTGATTGGTTCATTGTCTAGTGCTTGGATTGGTGGTGTCAGTGGTACACCCTCCTAGGGGTGGAGCCAGGATGTGATGTAATGGCAGGCAGAAGGCGTGTCTCTCTCTCTCTTGCCGGTTTCCGCCTTGCTGTTTGCAGCTGCCATGAACTGCGGCCTCGCCATGCCACTCTGCCTTGGAGCCAACTGAGTATAGACTAAAACCTCCAAAAACTGTAAAAAATCAACCTTTCCTTTCCCAAATTTGGGCATCAGGTATTTTGTCTCAGCGACGAGTAAAAAGTAACTAAGACGGCAACCCACTCGGGATCACTTCTGTCTCTCTCTCTTTCAGATAGAAATTTTCTTTCCCCAGTAAATATATTCTGATCTTAATCTCCTTTATTCCTAGAATTCATCCTTCAATTTTAGAGAACTTGAACTAAACTTGGTACCTAACGGGTTGGGAGTTATTTTCCTCTGTGTCAGTTCCAGCATCACCTAACTTTTGAGACTATTTAAATTGAAGAGTAACAGAAGGGGGTAGGCTGGCTTGACAGAATTTGATAGTGGAAAGAGCAGAGGTTCAGGGGCCCGAACACCTGGGCAAAAATCCTGCCTCTTTCTCTTAGTCTTTGACTTTGAGTGCCTCAATTTCTTTATCTATTAACTAAGGCAGATATTACCACCACTATTACCACTACTTAATTTATAGGGCTCTTAGGAAGATTAAATGAGTCAATATGAAAATCTATGTAATAACTTGACACATGGTGGTTACTCAGTGGAGGTATTACCTGTGATCTAGAAATAAAATTCTAGAAAGAGTACTGAGGATTTGGGAGAGATAAAAGGAATACTGTTGATCACTTGGAAACATCATTGCTTTAACATGGATTAGTTTTTCAGCCTCATTAGCTGTTACCCAACAGACAAAGAAGTCCTGGGGAATAGGATATAAGATAACCAGTTTGAGCTGAAGGGAAACAGCAGGGGAAAAAGCAGAGAGTATATGATACCATCTAAAAGAGGGCTCGTACCCTTCCTAAAGTTGGGTGGCCAGGGAATGGGCTGAGATCATCGAATGGGCTGGGTGCGCAGGAGAAAGTGGCTGTGGTTAGGGGGACATTTTGAAGTGCAGACCAATGGAAAAATTTTGCCTAGAGATGACCTTGATTGTAACAAATCAGTGGAAGACTCTTTGAAGATGTAAGGGATAACTCTTCAATTGAAACTGCAGACAAGGTCTGCAGGAGGCCAAAGCAATAGCTCTGAGGGCAAGGGCCAGATCATTCCATTAACACCGCGGTGAGAAATTCCGCAGGAGGTTTAATAATCACAACTATCACCCAGAACAAGGGTTTACAAATGCTTTAGCCCCAGATGTCAGCAGCAGGGTAGGCAAAGCCCCCTGGGGACTACTATTGGGTTTAAGGCATGGGTAGAAAACATTTAAATGTACGGAAAGACAAGGAAAACACAAAGGAAGGAATATATGAGCATAGAAAAAGAGAAGAAAAAAAAAGAAGGGAGGCCCTTAAGATGGGAGTAGCTCACCAGCCCACACACTGAATGCATTCCTCACGTCGTTTCCTGACTCTGCCAGTGGGTATACTGCGGGAGTGTGATAGAGTCGGGTCATTTCACCACTAAGTCTATGTTGCTTTTTTGTTGCTCTCATTTAAACAACTGCTTACTCTGGCATTATAATGGAAATATGTGCGTACACAGTAGAATATATATATATAGTAGAAAGATATATGTATACAGTAGATATATATAATTTTTCTATACATTAAAAATCCAAACTGACATTTGCTGCAGAAGCAGGCCATCACGGGAGCCTTTCAGAACCACTGAAAATGAGACTGACCACAGTCTTACAGGAGTAATTTTGTGTTAGGCTCTTCCTTTAGACCACCAGAGACTATGTGGAAAGTTCGAATAATCCAGGAATAACCTGTACTATTGATGACAGTATCTGACTGATAGTAGTTGGCTAGTAAGTGCCAATAAATTAAGCTTTAACTCTTTGAGGCAGCTGAAACCCCATCATAGGTGAAGGAGAAAAATCAGCGGCAGGACTATCGTGGGCTTGAATAGTAGTGCCATTAGCGGCTTCTCTGTGACACTGGGCAAGTCACTTTGTCTCTATGAGCCTTGGCATCTTCATCTATGTCTGTGATGTAAGTAGAAGAACACGGACTTCTCGAGATCTTGCTGAAGATAACGAGTTGATGAGTACCATGTGGCACAGAGCAGTGCCTAACATAGACTAGCTAAAAGCAAAGTAAGATCCTTCTTTTCTAGTGTGCTTCTCCAAATCATTGGCAACCATAGTTTTTAAAAATTTGCAAACTTTATAAATATGTGGCATTGTGAGATCTGAAGAACGTCATTGTCATTTATCATTCCATCTGCCTTCAATATGCAACGCGACCTCCTCCTCTTAAGCAGGAGCCCCACCTTGCAGGGAAAGCGAGTGTGAGAAACCCAACCTCAGATCCCAGCTCTGCCCTATTAACTGTCTGATCTTATACAAGTACTTATTTAAACTCATTTTAGATAGGTCCAATGACATTCTTCTTCACTGGAACAGAATGTGGTATACGTGAGCATTCCTTAGCTTTTCATCAAATCAGTGTGTCTGTAAAATGGGAGCCCGTAAGTATTAAATGAGATAATAGATAACATGTTTTGGATACTCACTTTGCACCAGGCACTATTCTGTGCGCTTTGCATTTGTGAATTCATTAAATTTCCACAATGATTCTGTAAAATACTTAAGCGTATTATCTTCATTTCACAGATGGGCAAATTTTGAGAACAGGATTGAAGAAAATGAGAAAATCACATAGTAAGAAAAGAACAATACCAAGACTTTTCTTAGATAGTCTGGCTCCAGTATACAAGCTCTTAACCACAGTAGAATACTGAGCCTCAGTGTGGATATAATAATTGCCTGCCTGACTTCTCTGTCCCTCATCTTTGGTAACAACTTATATTTTCCTTCATGTCATTAAATCTCTCCCACAAGAAGGCCATGTGCTTTGGTGAAACTGTAAACAGAGCAAGCCTACATCAGTGAACATCGTCTTATTTCTTGCCCAAGAATTGAGGCCAGTGATTGAAATTGCTGTCTGGGAATTTCCAGCAACTAAGTGATTTCCTAACTTTGGACTCTTTTCTGGAAGTTTCTGAAAACAATCCCACCCTCCCTTTCCATCTTTTCTCCTAGCTTGCTCTCAGCTGTTTTGTGATCAGAGAGGGGAGCAGCTTCCTAATGAAGCTGACCTGGTGCAAGACAGTGAGGACAGAAGTTGGATCTTGGTTGACATTGCTGAGCCACTAAACCAAATCTTAATTTTTTTCACAAGTGCAATGCAAAAATCTTTTTATTGCTCAACCATTTTAGAGCAAGTTGCCAATATCAGTCTCCACTGGTTCTTTAATATTTTATTTTCTACAAAGAAGTATATCTCCTGAATTCCTGAAAAACCTAAATAGAAATATCAAAATTATTATATTAACATTGATTCATTACTTTCATCTTATTCTCAAATCGCATTCACTTCATCCAGTTGTGCCACTCATGACATTCTTAGCAAAATAATCCATTTCAAAATCTTGTGTTGCATTTATTTTCATGCTTCTCTGCCATTTGCAGTGTAGAACAGTCTGTAACTTTCATGCTAGTGACACTTCAGAAGATTTACATGTCAGTTATTTTTGTAGCACATACTTCTTCAGTTTGAATTTGTCTGGTGCTTGTTCATGGTTACATTCAGATTATGCATCTTTGGCAGGACTGTCACAGAAATGCTGCTGTGTTTCTCTTCTTGTTTTCCATTGGTGAGGCACCCTGTCTGCACCCATTACCTCTTCACTGTGGTCAGCTTCTGCTCCCTGATCCAGGTGTCCTCAGCTGCCCAGCACTCTCTGCATCTGTTCTCTGTTCTCCTCCCTATGTCAGCATCTGCTTTGCTTCATTGGCTTTTGGACTGAGTTGTTTAGGAATGAAGGGAAATGTAAGAAATATGACATCTTTGTAGCTTAAGCCATTAGAAAGTACTTTTGTTTCTTTGTTATTTGCAAGAAAAACTCTATTGATTTATATATAAAGTTTATGATAATTGGTTTGCAAGCAATAAGTGGGAGCTATTATTGTAATGGTGAAGCCAGTGTTAAAAGGCATTAAACTTTAAATCACAAAACCCGAGTTTAACACAAGAAATAGCTGTGTAGCACTGGAGAAGGCACAGGTTATTGAATTTGTAGCTTCCTTATCTATAAACAGGAATAATAATTCTTTATGAATTGCTATTAAGGTGCTATTATGAGTTGAAAAGATATATCAAAGTCTTATAACTTCCAGTATTAAGAGTGAGAGCTCATTTAAAAATAGGATAATTGTGGATATAACTACATAAGTTAAAATTAGATCATACTGTAAAGCTCTTGAAGACATAAATATAGGCAAGGACTTTCTAAACAGAAACCTGATTGCAAAACAAACAGAAACAAGAATTAACAAATGGGATCATATCAAGTTGAAAGGCTTCTGTACTGCAAAATAAACAACAGAGTAAAGAGACAACCTACACAATGGGAAAAAAATTTTGCCAGTTATATTTCAGGCAGAGGACTAATATCTAGAACATGTAAAGACTCCTTCCAAATAAATGACCCATTCAAAAAATGGGCATGTGAAATGAATATATCCTTTACAGAAGTACAAATGACCAATAAATACATGAAGAAATGGTCAGCACTGCTGGCCATTAGAGAAATGCAGATTTAAAGGAAAAACACTGAGACTCCATCTTACTCCACAAAGAGCGACCATCAGTAAGAAATCAAATACCAATTGCTGGAGAGGCTGTTGGGGAAAGGACCCCTTCCACATTACTTGGGGAAGTGTAAACCCATACAGCCATTATGGAAATTCCTCAAAATACTACCATTAGAAATTCTATTTGACCCAGCTATTCTCCATCTAGATATCTTCCCCAAAGCGTAAAGACATCATACTACAGTGATACAAGCAGAGCCATGTTTATAGCAGCACAATTCGTAACAGCTAAATCTTGGAGCAGCCTACATGTCTATCAACAGATAAATGAATAAAGAAAATGTGGCATTTGCAGTACTGCTCTGCCATCAAGAGAAATAAAATAAAACGTTTGTAGGAAAATGGATGCACCTTAAGACCATAATATTAAGCAAAATAAAACAGACACACAAGCTTAAATATCACATGGTTTCTCCTATATTAGAAACCCAAAGTAGAAACAAAGGGCAAAATAAAAGACCATAGGAAGTAGGGAGATAGATGTTTCTCAGTAGGAAAGAGGGTCAAAAGATGGAAAGAGAAGAAGGGGTTGGAAAGGAGGTGAAATAAGGCATTTAGATATGTTGTGTACATGTTCAAATAAATATAAGGATTGTAGACATTATGCACTGCAAATCTTACAACAAAAGGAAGGGACTCAAGAGATGGATGAGGGGAGGGAAAGGAATAAAAAAGGAATTATAACTATTATGTATATGTACCTATTTCACACAAGGAATGTAAATTTTATGTGCTATAAAATGTGTAATAAAGAATAATAAATAAGGTCATACTGGAATAGCGACATGCTTCATCCAATATGAGCAGTGTCTTTATAAATAGAGATAGAGGGAAGATGCATGATGATAAAGGTAGAGATTGGACTGATGGATCCACCAGCTGAGGAATGCTAAGGATTGTCAATTATCAGTAAAACACAGAAAGGTATGGAACAAATTTTCCCTCAGACCCCTCAAATGGAATCAATATTTTGTCACAAGGTGGAATGGCAAAAGAAAAAATTTCTGTTATTTTAAACACCCAATTTGTGGTTCTTTGTTATGGCAGCCTTAGGAAACCACTATGCATGCTTTATAAAATTTAAAGAGGCATATAAACATGTGATTATTATCATTTCTTTCTAACTTTGCCAGTGAGCACAAGGTATGTCATTGAAAAATTAAATTCCTTCAAAAAGCTATTCTATGTTGTACTTATATAGATACTGGATAAGAATTGAGAGGATAATGAATAGCCAGAAAGATGATCTCATCCTTTTATATATACTGTGACACAAAATTGTCATTCTTGAACTTATTAGAGAAAAAAATAATGGACTTAAATTTAAGCTATGCCCAAATGTTTGGGTCTCAGGTGACACTACCAAGAAAAGATCAACCCTAGTTGTAAGGAAAGCACACTCTTTCTGGGGCAAGATGGTATCAAGACTATGCTTCCAGAGACAATATTAACAGTAAACTTTTACTGTAGATTCTTAGTGATCTCTGATGCTAAGTAACTATGTTATAAGTAGTTAAACTTTAAGTATGTTATCTTATTTAAGTGGTACAGCAATCTTAATACTATTTTTATTCTTATTTCTACTTCTCAGATTATATTGTGAATAGATAATGAAGCTGGTTTAGAAACATGAATCTACAGTTTTTTGAACCACTGTTCCCTAGTGCCATTTATAAACATTTCTGAAAATAAATTCCATGCAGAAACATGGATATATATTAAATCATAATAGACTGACTTATGTAAAATAGCAGTTTTGAGATGGTGGCATAATAAAATAAATAGCACAATTTATTTGGATATATTTTATGTATATATTGTATATCAGTGAGCAAAATATATATAGTTGTTATACAATGATGAATAAAGGTATATCTATCTATAACAATTAAACACTCGTGATTTTTGTCAGTTTATCAAATGCATGCTTGGAATAATGTGTCTTTTCTTACTGTCTCTTTTTAAAAACTAATCTATGGCCAAGCAAATACTCAAAATAGGGGTATAAAAATGAAAAAACCACTTTATTGTACTAATATTAGGGTACTAAAAGTATACTGAAAATACCTTTTCTTCATCCACTCTAGGATCATAGATGAGGATTGTATAAAAAATAAAGATTCGTAAGAGAAAAACGCATAGATTTATTTAATACACATTTTAGGTAACATGATAGCCTTAGTAAGAAAGGAAAACCTGAAGAAACAGTTACACTTCAGTACTTTCTCCTTGGGTTTGATGAACAGTGTACAGTCCTGGAGGACTATATTTGGGTGAAAGGGATATAAGTCAGTAGTAATAAACTGAAGGGACACTTAGTAGCACCTGTTAGGAGTCTTCTGTGATCCCTCTTCTTCAGAGAGGAGACATTCCTTTTCTGGAATTACAAGGGGACCACCTCTTTCATGAGGTCTTATGACCTGCTCCAGCAGAAGGTCTGAGGAGGCTTCCTCCTCGGCTTTAGGACCTGTTCAGGGGAGAGGGAGGGCTAAGGCCCTGCATCTGTCATTTTCTGAAATGCCAAGGTACCATGCTCTCCATAAGCTGTCCTGAGCCCTACCGGCAGGAAATGTGACGAGACAGATTGTCAGGAAGGAGCGCAAAATTCTGATCCCCTCAGGAGAGGGTGACTGTGTCCATCTCAAGGGGCTTTCAGAGTTAAGAGTGAAGATTGCACACTTATGAAATCTGCCTTAGCATTTCTCAACATGCTCCAGGGAAAGCATATCGAAAGCACCAAAGGCCACCAGGGATGGCTACATCTGTATTAACGACAGTGTGGACAGTGACCAGTGATCTCAGAAGGAATTTTTCCCCTTGTAATCTGCTCTTGGGAGGTCCTACTAAATGCCCCTATTAGAGAATAAAGAAAAATAAAAAGGAAAGGGAAAGAAGTGAGCTAGAGAAAGATCTGAAAAAGAAAGTATCTAGAAGCTCTAAAGCTATGTCTTGAGTTGGCGGTATTATTTCTTCTGCTAGTTAGTTATTTCAGTGAGAGACAAGGAACAAAGAGAAGTTGAGTTATTGTGTTGGTCAGCTCCCCATTACTGTAACAAACTACCTGAGATAACCAACTTATGAGGGGGGAGAGTTGGGCTGGGGATATAGCTCAGTGGGCGTAGCACGTGCCTAGCAAGCACAAGGTCCTGAGATCGATTCCTGGTACAAAAAAAATTTAAAAAACAAAACACACTCACAAGGGGAAGGGTTTATTTGATTCATGATTTTAGTCCAAGGGCACTTGGCCTCATTGCCTGTCTGATGGCATAGTGCCATGCATCACGGTAGGAAGCATGTGACAGAAATCCCGTCTACCCCATGCCTCTGGGAAACAAGGACAGGGAAGGACGGAGGTCCTAAGATCCCCTTCAAGAGCACGCCCCCAGCGACTTAACTGCCTTCCACCAGGCCCTCCTACTCAAGTTTCCGCCTTGCAGTGGTGGTGCAGCGGTAGACATATCGGCCTTCAGGAGACATCGAGGCTCACACTGCAAAAGTTATGCACAACAGGGTTTTTACACTTCTGCTCGCTTGAGTTTAATGATGAAGTCTGCTCCTGCTGCATTAGTAACCAAGGCAATGTTCTTAAGCCACCTCTTCATTTTTAAGCATCTGATTTGCACTTATTTGTGTTGCTGAACTGCACAGTGCATTGTCTGCCTGATCCTAGGTAGGTGAGATTTGACAGTAGAAAATCACACAGCTGTCTTAGTAGACATGCTCTGTTCTCTACCCGTGAAGGGAAGTGTAAGAGACAGCAGTGGACACACAGGGTTACAGGGCAGAACGGTGCTTTGGATCTGAAATGTCACCCAGAAGCGCATGCCCTGGAGGCGTGGTCTCCAGCACGGCAGCACTCAGCGCTGGGACACTTTGGAAGTTACTGGGCCTGAAGCTCCGAGCTGATCCATGCCTTAATCTGCTGCTGGATTCACAGCCTAGCGGGCTGCTGGGAACTGAGACAACCTTTAGGAGGGGCCTCGTTAGTTGAGATGAGTTCTAGGGGTGTGTTTCTGGAGGGCGTCTTGCTCCAGCCCCCCTGATCCTTCCTAGATGCTTCACCAGAGCCAAGCAACCGTGGCTGGGTCATCCGCAATTGTGAGTAGGAAAATCTCTCCTCCTTTGGAGTTGATTTTTCTCAGTTATGCTGCCACCGCGAAAGCTCACTCAGAAAGGCGAATGCGTGGTCCACCACGGGCCAGCGCCGTAACCTCCCAGCGCGGCTGGCTGGCAGCGCTGCACCTTCCGGTGCCCTCTCTGTCCTCACGATGATTCTAAAACGTGCCCAGCAGCTCAGGGCCACGGGCCACGGTCTCCAGTCATGACTTCCGGATTGATTAAAGCCCTGCTGACACTGTGACTTTGTCATCACTTCTCAAGAGAAAATCATTCTTAAGGCATAGCTTTGCTTGTATAATTTTATAAGAACATGTTTCTTGCACCTGTCGAGGAGTACCTTTGAAGGGCCTGAGGGGACCTCTAAAATTCTTAAATGTTTGAAGAAGCAAATGTGAAGAAGCAGCGGAATTGCAGCAAAACTCCAAACGAGACAGTATTTTTTTGACTCAAGAGTGGGCTTTATGATGAGCAGATCGTGGGTGGGCCGGCTTGTTTATATACCTTCGTGCTCACTGTTAAGTCCACAATGCACCCATTTTCCCGATGAATAAAAAGAGTGGAATCATTTTCAAGAAGCTCACCACCAACCAAAAAAACATGTTCTACAATAGCAAGATACTAAATTCCAACAAGGGTATGATAGTTAATATTTGTAAAGACAATCTAAAGCTACGGCCTATTTTCCAGCATTCTTTTAATGCCAGGAATACTGTTACAAATGCAGAAAGAACGTAAGTGCTCTTTGTCATTTTTCCCCATTACTCAAATTGAAAGAAGAATAAGCTTTAATTTATAAGATCAAAATGAGAAGTGAAAAACAAGTAATGGCACAAAGAAGAAATTTTCATGGTTTTGCGCCTGTTTTTGAACTCTAATCCCTCCTGAAAAGTAGAGTTAAGCAAGAAAGCAACCAGGAAAAACTCCCTGAACGTGAAAGAGTGGACACTGTGTCTGCAGAACCAGCACTCAGTCCTCCCCATCCTCCTGCCTGGAACAGAATGTGAGAGACTCAGTGCTGTCTGTGATGCGTTGATTTAATGGAGCCATGGAATGCCTGGGTGCCTGGTTTAAATTCCTTCCCAGCGAGTCTGTGAGAGTATTCCTGGAAGACACTAATATCTGCATATCCCCAGGTTACACATGGTAAATCATGGAACTTCTCAGTCTACACAATCATGGGAGCCGATTCCGTATTTCATGTGTGTGCTTATCTGCATGTCCGTTTGGTTCTCTTGTACCTCAAATCAGATTCAAAGGAAAATCACATGTTTTGGCAAATCGTTGGTGACAAGCGAGCTCTCACTGCCCCAAGACGAGCCCGGATGTCATGTGAGCCAAGGGTCAGTGAGACGGCAGGTGAAGGGGTCAGAAACCAGGTCTGCTTCATCACCTCTCCCTGACCAAAGGCAAGGAAAACTTTAGGGTTAACGGCTGCGATTTTACCCGCAAATACTGAAGACATACCTAATTCCCACAAAAGCATTCCTATTCTCTCACAGGCTGATGAAAAGAAATAGAATGCAGCAAACATAGTTGCGGATATTTTGACAATACCTTAAAGATATTTTTCTTCCTCCTCTTTTTCATCTTCCCTAGGACACATATATACACATGCATGTGTGGACACATACACACACACACACACACACACAGAGTAAAAAAGAAGAGTAACTAAAGTTCTATTGAGGAATCTCTGTGAAATAAGAGGATGGAGCATGGTTTAGGCCGGAGGGGGCGTACACGCGCGCAAGTGTGTCTAGCTGTGGATACAGTCGAATATAAACTAACTTTCTAAAGTATCAGTGAGGAAGCTGGCGCTTGGGGATGTTTAGTATGAACAAGAATGTGGCTCTGAAGAACTTCTTTCTGTGTTGCTGAACCACAAGTGCAGGTCATGTCAGAGCCACTGGGGCAAATCACATCGCGTCATTATGTCACAGGTCACAGGAGCCCAGGGGCCGACTGAACCAACAGCCCTCAGTGCTGAGCTCTATGCCAGACCTGAGGCTCCAGAAAGTTTCCTGATGGGAGTCAAGGGGGAGAGACTGAAAGCTGAAGTTAATGATTAAAACAAAATGAACCCCATAGCTACGCGTCTCAGAGCCGAAGTTCTGACGATTAATCAAATGAACACAGCAGATTAGGAATTCCCAAGCCACCTCAAGTCACGGGATAGAAGGGTCAGTCAGTGCATAGCGGGGTGGGGGGGGCCAGGGCCAGAGGTGCAGGGGAGTGAGCTCGGGCGACATGGGTTCTTACAGAGGGAACAGTTCTTTCTCACACTTTAAAATGGAAAAAAACCTGGGCATAGTGGCGCAGGTCTGTAATCCCAACACTCTGGAGGCTGAAATAGGAGGATTGCTGTGAGTTCAAGGCCAGCCTGAACTGTGTAGTGAAACCCTGTCTCAAAAAGACAAAAAAAAAAAAAAAAAAAAAAAAA
>PVJX010009082.1:0-62496 GCA_004027295.1 Dolichotis patagonum | reverse complement strand
CTCTTGATATCATTTGGGCTGTCCCCTTCTTTTTCATTTATCCCTATTAACCTTATGTTATTTTTCTTTGCATCATCTTGCAGGTGTTGAATTGTTATTTCCTGATTCTTTGTTATTTTTAAAAGATCTTGTCTTTCCTGCTCACTGGCTGCAATCTTATCTTCGAGGTCTGAAATTCTATCTTCACTTTCATTGAGGCAGTTTTTACAGCTTTCAATAGAATTTTTGATTTCCTCTATATCTCTTTGAATCTGCTTTATGCATTCTGTTTGTTTCTTATATTGTTCATTAAGGGATTCTATCTGTTTGCTTTGTTCCTCTAATTTTTTAGCTGTGTTTTCACTAGATGCATTCACTATTTCTTTCACTATTTTTATGAATTCTTCTTTTACCTGGGCAAGTATTTCTGATTTGAATTTCTCCATAGCTTTCCCTATTTGCATATTTATTTCATTTGATATCATTTCAGACATTTCAGGTGTATGGCTTCTTTTTTTTTCTGTGTACACAGCTTCTAAGCTTTCTTGGGGAAGGCTAGGGCTTTGAGCCTGCCTTTTGGTCTTTCCTTTTGTCATTTTTCTATATTTCCTTGCTTTGAGCGGTGTTCCAAAGCTTTCTCTGCATGTGTGATGAATTACCTGTTGCACCCTCAGTTACTGGAGGGGCAGTGGCTCCCCTACAGGCTCTTGGCTTCCTCCCAGGGTCCTAACTCCCCTCTGTGGGCTCCTGGCTCCCTAAGTTGTAAGGCAAATCCTGGGTGTGGTCAACCCGGAGCCTATGGAATCTCAGGCAGGCCAGGCCACCATGTTTTTTCTCAGGCAGGTCTCCAGGAGTTTCCCTGCGAGTGAAGGGTGGGCCTACAGGTCCCAAAGAGTCAGGCCAAAATGCTGGTTTCTGCAAAGTTCCCAGTCCCAAACAGACCTGGCCAAGATGCCAGTCTCCACCATATTCCCAATCCAAACAGCCCAGACCTCTCTCGTGTCCGGGAGGTTCCCGGTCCCAAAGTGTCAGGCCACGATGCTGGTCTCTGGGAGATTTCCTGGGGGTGAAGGGCAGGGCTACAGGCCCAAACAGACCTGGCCCAGATGTGGGTCTCAGGGCAGTTCCCTGCGGATGAAGGGCGGGCCTACCAGTCCCAAACAGTTGTGCCGAGATGCTGGTCTGTGTAGACTTTCAATCCAAACAGCCCAGGCCACTCTATGGGTCCCGGAGGTTCGGGTCCCACAGAGTCAGGTCGTGATGCTGGTCTCTGTGAGATTTCCTGGGGGTGAAGTGCAACAGAATATTTTCTATGGTAACCAGGTTGGGGAATTCAAAATCACTCTCAATAGACAATGAGCTTATCATTCCTCTCCATTGCATCCCCTACTGGAAGCAGTTGGACAGAGACCTATGATGGTGCAGAGCAAGACACCTACACCGGCTTCCCTTGAAGACCAGAAACAGGAAGTACTGAGAGAAAATTTTAAAAAAGTAACCTGTTGCTTTTTTCTTTTTGTGGGTATTATTGTATTTATTGTGTGCAACCAGAAGATTCTTTTGTTAAGATAGAAAGAGTAGCTATTGAAAAACTCAAAAGTCAAAACTCTTAGAGAAGAACATCTTCCTTTACTTTTTGTATAGTTGCTGTTTCCAAACAACAGAGCAAATGCCAGTGTTTTTATTTTATTTTATTTTTTCTTGTTTTCCTTGCTTCAGAAGGACAAACATATTACAGAGTTTTCAGAATTACAGATTTGGGCAGAATGCTTTCATAGAGAGCCCAGGGAAAAAAACAGAAATTCAGGAAGTAAAAATAGTGAGGAGATGACCGAGCAAGAGAAGTTCAGAAAAGTCACTCAAGAAAGTCAGGAACTATAGGAGTTAATCTTAACCTATGTGTATACATTGAGTTGATCTTAATTAGCATACCAGAGATTTTGAACATGGAAAAGGTAGTCTAGGCCCAAGATCCACCACTGTGAGATGCATACAGGAGAGAGAAAAAATAACAAAATGAAGCTATTGAACATTGAGCTGACACTGGAACCATCGTTCACAAGAGAAGGATTAGAACATGAGGGATGGACCCACTGAAACAGGAATATTAGCATTTTCAGTGGAATTGAATAAGACACTAAGTCTTTTAATGTAACTCACAAAATGTCTAAAATGACTTGATGTAGAAATCATCATGTACATTCCGTTCACATGGAAAAACACAATCAACAGACACCACTTCTGAGATAACATCAGATATTTGAATCACCTGGCAACAACTTTAAAATAACTCCCAGAAGCAACAGAGAACATACTTGCAACAACTGTTAAAAGAAATCTTCAGTAAAGAAATAGAAGATATCATGAAGAAACCATCTAAAATTTTGCCATGGAAAACTGTAGCACTCCAAAAAACAAACCACTCTAACTGAATGAGTTCAATAGCTTGATTGAATTAACAAAGAATAAATATAAAGATGAATTGATAAAAAATATTCAAGCTGAAAAATGGAGACAAAAATATTGACAAATAATGAATGAAATCTAAAGGATCATTAAAATATTAGAAGGTTAACTATGCTATTAAAACCCTTTCCAAAAATAGGATAATAATAAATAAAATTAAAAAATAATGGCTAAAAGCTTTTCATCTTTGGCATCCAAACAAAGCAAAAGAAGAATTATACTCTTGGAGATTCAAGAAAGAAAGCAAACCAAAAATAGATTAAACCTAACAAAATTCATGCCCAGACATACCATAATTAGCATTCACCCAAAATTTTTTTGGTAGTTTTAGACATTGAATCCTTTGTACTGAGCAATATCTCTCTTTTTTTTTTCCTTTGAGACAGTTTGGATAAATCACAGAATTTCTTAGGCTGCTCTTAAACTTGTGACTCTCCTGCCTTAGCCTTCCAGAGGTAGAATGCACCAACATACCCATCTAGAATTAAACTTCTGAAAGCTAACAATGAGAAAAAAAAATACTGAAAGCAGTGAAAAAAAAAAAACAAAACAGAAATTTCACATTAGCTGTATACCAGTCAGAATTTAGAAGACTAAAATTTCTCATGGCAAACAGAAGGAAATGGTGCAACATTTAAAAAATGATGGCAAAAAAATAAGTCACCAACTTAAAAATCTCATACTCAAATATAATATCCTTTAAGAATGAACTTGAAGGGAAATATCCTCAGATGAAGAAACACTAAGAGAGTTTGTGCCCAACAATTGTGCTGTAAAAGAATTTCCAAAGACAGCTTTTTTTTATAGAAGGGAAAAGATTTTGAAAAAGAATACTTGGTAGCACTTGATGAATGAAGGAAGAGAAACACAAAGAATAAATATCTGAGGAAATGAAAGTGTCAGAAATACCATACACTGAAGAGGTATATAAATAATGAAGTTTAATTTGCAGAGTTATAGAGGTAGGAAAATCCAAGATTAAAAGTCGCGTGGATGGATGTGGTGTGTGGTGAGGAGCCCTTTCTCAGTGCCTTGGTGGCACCTTTCTGTGTCATCCTAAGGCAGAAGGGGAAATAAACTTTCCTACATGAATCAATTCATGAATGCTGATTCTTTTAATCTAATTCCCTTCCTGAAACCGCATTCTTTGATATTATTGTCTTGGAGGTAAGGAGTTTAACATGTGAATTTCTTGGTGATAGGATCATCTAGTTAATAGATTAGTCACCTTATCCTGAGTTCTTCACCCAAAAGAACTTTGGAAATAAGAGTTATATAAAACAAAGGGAACAAACAGAAAACAGAAAACAATGTGAATATACTGTACCTAAAACCTTCCATCATTTTATTAAGTGTAAATCATCTGAATGTCAATTAAAAGACAGAAAGGTTGGAATGCATTTTACAAGTAACTTATATTCTGTATAAAAAAATCACTTAAAATATTCTGTATAGATATGTTAAAAGTAAAAATATAGAAAACAACTACTAATACAAAAAAACTGGAGTGACTATGTTAATATCACAAAATTGACCCCATGGTTTGGACACACCTTTGTAAATACAAAAATATATTAAAAAGGAAATATATATTATATATTTCATATGTGGTCTGTGATAATCCTCCTTCTTTCAGTGTGGGTGGCCCAGACAAACAAGGTATGGCCACCCCACCCTAACAAAGATATAGTAATTGTAGTCATAGAAAGTATGTTTTCTGTCATAATAGAGTTATGTTAGGAAGAAAAGGAAACCAAAAAATTTCCAAACACTTGAAAGTTAAAGCTCATGATTCAATGTAATATATAAACAAAAAATATTGCAAGAAAAATTAGAAAATATTTTTAACTGAAAGAGAAATGAAAATGGAACATAATAAACTGTAAAATTGGATAAAAGCAATGGCTAACGGACAATATGTAAGTGCTTATTTTATAAAGGGAGCAAAATCTCAGTAATCTAAATTTGCAATTGTATAGCTTTTAAAGCTATAAAAATAAAGATAAAATAAACTCACAGCAAGGAGGAAGAAATCATAAAGGTAACATCATGAATATATAAACTTAAAGAAAAATATAGACCATCAAAGAAAAAATACCACAGATCATAGATGAGATGAATACATTTGATAAGTCTCTAGAAAGATTTGCAAAGTAAAACAACATAAATAAGTAAAACATCTGAATGATCTGAACTACCAATATCAGGAAAAAAAAACTATCACTACAAAATTCACAGACATTAAAAGAATAATAAGAGAGAATAATAATAAGAAGAAGAAGAATAAGAGAGAATTCCTTAAAGAAATTGAATTTGTACTTAAAAGCCTAAGAAAAATGAAATCTCCAGAATAAGAAAAGATACAGAAAAAAAGAAAAGGAAAAAAAGAAAGGAAAAGACAAAGATTATAATGTTTCACAATTTAAAAGAAACTCAAAACTCTTGATATTCGAATCCATACTTCTAATTCATGACCTTTTTTTTTCTTTCTTAAATAAAATCTCCTGAAATATGTCTTTACACATACACTTCTGTTTCCTCATTCTTTTTAAAAACAATTCTGTTAAGAACTTTTTGCCTACTGGGGCATGTTGGTGCACTCCTGTAATCCCAGAAGTCAGGAGGCTGAGGCAGAACAATCCTACAAAGTGAGCCCAAAGTCAGCCTGAACTGTGCAGCAAGATTCTGTCTCAAAAGGGGGGAGGGGCTGAATCCAGTCCCTGGATGTGAACCTGCGTGACTTGATTCCCAGCACATGGGGGAAGCTTTGGAATGTCACTGCCAGTGGCTAAGACCATGCCCAGCATCCTAAATCACTGGAGGATGCATGGGAGGTTCCCATGGGCCTGACTGGGCCATGCCCAGCAACCTCCAAGCTGCTGGCGGAGCCTGAATCTAGTCCTGGGAACCAAAAATGGGCCAGGAGATTCCCAGCACATGGGGGAAGGTTTGAAACATCACTCAAAACCTGAAAATATAGGAAAATGATAAAAGGAAAGAGCAAAATGCAATCTTAAACTTCCAGGTTAACCTCAGCAAGCCTAGGAGACGGGGACAGAGAAGAAAATGTAACCCATACAACTGAAATTCCTGAAATGATAACAACTGAAATAAAGAAACAATTCTGGGAAGCTACAAAAGAACGCAGATCAGAAATAATCACCAAGATAAAAGAAGAATTGATAAATGTAATGAAAGAAATGCTGAACACATCTAAAGAAGATATAGTTAAAAAATTAGAGGAACAATGCAAAAGATGGAAACCCTGAATGAACAATATAAAAACAAACAGAATACACGAAACAGATTCAAAGGAATATACAGGAAATCAAAAATTCCATTGAGAGTTGGCAAAACTGCCTCAACAAATGTGAAGAATGAACTTCAGGCCTCAAATACAAGATTACAGCCAGTGAAAAGGAAAGGAAAGATCTTTTAAAAATAACAAGGAATCAGGAAATAACAATTTAACAGCTGCAAGATGATGCAAAGAAAAACAACATAAGATTGATAGGTATAAAGGAAAAAGAAGGTGACAACACAAATGATATCAAGAGGCTATTTACAGAAGAAATAGATGAAAATTTCCCAAACATGAGAATGGAAACTGACAGACAGATCAGTGAAGCACATAGAACTCCAAATAGCCATAACCAAAATAAAACTACACCCAGACATAAAATAATCAACATCCCAGAAATCCAACACAAGAACAGATTATTAAAAGCTGCTAGAGAGAAGAGACAGGTCACCAATATGGAAAGCCTATCAGAATCACAGCAGACTTCTCAACACAAGCAATGAAGTCAAGAAGAGCATGGAGTGAAGCATTTCAGATCCTAAAGGAAAACCACTTCCAACCCAGACTGATGTAACCTGCAAAACTGTCCTTCAAAATGGATGGAGAAATAAGATATATCCATGACAAAGAACAGCTAAAGAATGACCACTAAACCAACCCTGCAAAAAATACTGAAAGATACTAAAGATAGATATAGGGAAAAAATCACTAAGCAAGGGAAACAATTAAACAGACAAGAAAGGTAAAGAATCAACATCAGAAAAATAACATGTCAAAAGCAAACCAATATATATCGATTATAACCATTAACATAAATGGCCTCAATTCACCAATTAAAAGAAACAGACTGGCAGAATGGATCAATAAACAACATGCTGAAAGCCATCTAACCCAAAAGGAAAAGCATAGACTAAATGTCAAAGGATGGAAAACAATACTCCATGCAACAGGATCGCAAAAAAAAAAAAAAAAAAAAAAAAAAAAAAAAAAAAAAAGCAGGGTAGCTATTCTGTTCACAGACAATGTGAACTTCAAACGAAGCATGAGCCAAAGAGATAAAGAAAGTCACTACATACTAGTTAGGGGAAAACTTCAAGAAGAGATAGCAATCTTAAATATCTATGCACCAAATTTGGGAGCACCCAGCTATACAAAACAATTATTAACAGACATGAAAAATCAAATAAACAATAACATGATTGTAACAGGAGACCTTAACACACCATTGACACAAAGGGAGAGATAAATTAGACAGAATATCAGCAAAGAAATCACAGAACTGTGAATGAATGAACTTGGTGGACATATATAGTGTTCCATCCAATAACATCAGAATATACATTCTTCTCAGCAGTACATGGGACAATCTCTAAAATAGACCATATACTAGTCCACAGAACATACTTAAGTAAATGCAAAAGAATTGAAATTATCCCATGCATGTTATCAGATCACAGAGCCATGAAACTACAGATTAATGACAAAAGAAACTGCAAAAACCCCATAAACACATAGAAATTGAATAATACACTCTTGAGCAATCAGTGGGTCACAGAGGAAATTAAAGAAGAAATTGAACAATATCTATAAGCAAAAGAAAATACAAATACCTCTTACTGGAAACTGTGGGATGCAATGAAAGCAGTCTTCAGAGAAAAATTTATTGCAGTGAATTCCCATCTCAGGAAAACAGAACGAACACAAATAAATAACCTGATACTACACCTCAAACATCTAGCAAAAGAAGAGCTAGTCAAACACAAAGCCAAAAGAAGGGAGGAAATTATAAATATCAGAGCAGAAATCAATGCAACAGAGACTAAGAAAACAGTACAAAGAATCAATGAATCAAAGAATTGGTTCTTTGAAAGAATAAATAAAATTGATAAGCCCCTAGCCAACCTTATTTTAAAAAAGGAAAGAAAAAACTCAAATTCATATGATAAGGAATTAAAAGGATGAAATCACTACAAACCTTGTGGAAATACAGAAGATCATCAATACCTATTTCAAAAACCTCTATTCTCATAGGCTTCATAGCACAGAATAAATGGACAGATTCCTAGAAACATATGAACTACCAAAGCTGAGTCAAGAAGATGTAAAACCGCTGAATAACCCAATTTCAATTAACAAAAATGAAAATGTAATTAAATCCTTACCAACAAAGAAAAGCCCAAGTCCAGATGGATTCACTGCAGAATTCTACAAGAAATTCAAAGAAGATTTAATGCCAACACTCCTCAAACTCTTCAGTGAAATTGAAAGGAAAGCAATTCTCTCTAACTCATCTTGGAATCAAGTATCACTCTAATATCAAGACCTGAGAAAGAGCTAACCAAAAAAGAGAACTATAGGCAAATCTCCCTAATGAACACAGATGCAAAAATTCTCAATAAAATATTGGCAAATAGAATGCAGCAAATCATCAGGAAGATTTTGTACCATAACCAAGTGGGATTCATCCCAGGAATGCAGGGATGGTTCAACATAAACAAATCAGTAAATGCAATCAATCTACCATATCAACAGAGTGAAAAATAAGAATCACATGATCATTTCTATAGATGCAGAAAAACTTTTGATAAGGTCCAACATTTATTCATGATAAGAACTTTACAGAAAATTGGATTAGATGGTATTTACCTCAGTATGATAAAAGTCATCTATGACAAACCAACAGCCAGCATCATATTAAATGGCCAAAAACTGAAAGCATTTACCCTAAAATCAGAAACAAGTCAAGGTTGTCCATTATCACCATTCTTATTCAATATAGTGCTGGAAATAGCATCCAGAGAAGTTAGACAAGAGAGAGAAATAAAAAGAATAAGGGTAGGAAAAGAAGAAGTTAAATTATCATTATGTGCAGATGACATGATACTCTACATAGAAGATCCCCAAAACTCCATAGAAAGACTTCTAGGTATAATAAGTAAATTCACTAAAGTAGCTGGATACAAAATCAACACAAAAAATTAATAGCATTCCTATATGCTGACAACAAAATCATCAAGACAGAATTAAGAGAAGCCACACCCTTCACAATAGCATCCAAAAAAAATGAAATACTTAGGAATCAATCTAATAAAAGAAGTAAAATATCTATTCAGGGAAAACTACAATATATTGAAAAAATAAAGAGGACCTCAGAAAATGGAAAGACATCCCTTAGAACAAACATTGTGAAAATGGCCATTCTCCCAAAAATGTGATACAGATTTAATGAAATTCATATCAAAATACCACTAGCATACAACACAGATCTGGAGAAATCACTCCTAAAATTCACCTGGAACCAGAAGAGACCTAGAATAGCAAAGGCAATTCTAAGCAACAAAGGAAAGGCAGGAGGCATCACAATCCCTGACTTGAATTTATACTACAAAGCTACTGTAATAAAATCAGCATGGTACTAGAATAAAAACAGACTTGTAGATCAATGGAGTAGATTACAAGGTACAACTACAACTACAAATACATTCAGCCACCTTATCTTTGATAAAGAGGCCAAACATGTTCACTGGAAGAAAGATAGTCTCTACTAAATGGTGCTGGAAAAACTGGCTCTCCATATGCCAAAAAGTATAACTAGGCCCATGCCTATCACCATGTACTAAACTAAAGTCTAAATGGATCAAAGATCTAAATATTATAACAGAAACACTAAATCTGTTGGAAGACAAAGTAGGTAAAACCTCGAAGATGTAGGGATAGGTAGAGAATTCATGAACGAGAATCAAACTGCATGGGAAATACTTCCCAGAATCAATAACTGGGATCACATCTTATTAAAGAGTTTTTGCATGTTGAAAGTAATTTCCAGCATAGTCAAAAGAAAACCCACAAATAGGCAAAATGCTTAATTAACTGTCCCTCAGACAAACGACTTCTGTCTAAAACACATAAAGAATTAAAAAAAAAATCAAATTCCTGAAATTGAAAGACCCAATCCAAAAATGGGCATCTGAGATGAATACACAGTTCTCAGATGAAGAAATACAAATGGCAAATAAATACATGAAAAAATGTTCATCATCATTGGTCATTAGAAAAATGCAAATTAAAACCACACTGAGATTCCATCTCACTCCAGAAATAATGTCCAGGATCAAGAAAACTACCAACAACAAATGCTGGAGAGGCTGTGGGGTAAAAGGAACTCTTCTGCACTGTTGGTGGGAGTGTAGACTGGTGCAACCACTGTGGAAGTCAGTCTGGAGATTCCTCACAAAGCTGGGATTGGAAGTCCCATTTGACCCAGCTATTCCACGTCTAGGCATATTCCCAGAAGATCTGAAAACATCATACCACAGTGATATATGTGCACCCATGTTTATAGCAGCACAATTTTTGATAGCCTGATCTTGGAAACAACCTAAGTGCCCATCAACTGAGGATTGGATAAAAAATATGTTGTATTTTTATAAAATGGAGTACTACTCAGCTATAAACTATGATCACATTGAGATATTTAAAATTAAATGGATGCAGCTCGAGACCATAGTCAGAAGTGAAATAAATCAAACTCATATGGCTAAATACTGTATAGTCTCCCTAGTACAAGAAATGTAAGAGGACATAAGATACAAAATACTCAATAAATACAGTGAAAAGATAATAATCTGCTTAAAGGGGAAAAATAATATCTCTGGGAAAATGAGGAAAAAGAAAAAAGATGGGAAAAGAAAAAAATCTAAATTTATGTAAATACACAAGATAACTAAGATTATAATGGTACAAATTCTGTAAATTATTGGAACAAAAAGGTAACATGCATAGGATTGGAACAATTGTGCATATCTGTGTGGTGATTTAGGAACTCTTGAAGATCATTATGTAAAATAACAACCCTAGTTATTCTCCTACTGCCTTGTTTGGAAGGCCCATATTGTCAGTGTTTTGAGTTCTTTGCTATTGCTATTTATTTGCCTTTTTTATTTAGTGTTTTCCTAGGAATTTGTTTTGTTTTGTTTTTCCCTCTAATACAGAAAGGATAAGTATACATGTAGAGACTCATACATGTGTAGAACTTCTCCTCAACAGCTTATGAGAATTGATTATATAATGCACGATGAAATGAACAGCTACTCTGAAGAAAAAGAGACAATAAATACCCAGTGTTGAATCTGTAGCATCATGGTTTGAAATCCAGCAATGCTATTATTCTTTGTTCAGAGTGATTTTAATCTGTTTTGTATTATTTAATTTCAATATACATGAAGATATGGACAGCTATTTTGAAGAGAACGAGAGATATTATGGCAGCCGTTGTTAATTTCCCTATTGTCTGGTGTTGAAAGCCTATAATGCCTTCATCACCCTGTTCTGATCAGTTTAATACTATTTTGTTTTTTATGAATTTATTATCTGTGAAACTATGGACAACTAATTAGAAGAAAACAAGAGACAATATTATAGCCGGTGATGATCTCCTGTTGTCTTGTTTTAAAATCTGTTTTACTTACATAGTTTTCTTCTGATCTGCTTTGTTCTGTTTTGTTATATTTAGTTTTACTGTGTTTAAAATAAAATTTAAAAAAATAAAAAAGAAAGAATGAAATTTACACCTTTGTCATTCCACCCAATTGCTCTTTTGAAAGTACAATTAACTTCACATTACAAAATTTAAGTCAATTAGAGATCTTCATCTTTCCTGACTTTCTAGCATCTTCTAAGAATTTTCCTCAACTATTTTTCAGGACATAGCATTTGCCTATTTTTTTATCCTACTTCACTGACTACTGTTGGTTACTTTTCATAATGTTTTGTTTTGTTTTTTGAAACCAGCAAAAGAACTCAAGGCCCCATGTCTGCCTTCCACTATGCTGCTGAGCTATACCCCTAGCTCTCTACTGGCTACTTTTCATCTTCCTAACTTCCTTACATTGGGCACCCTAGCAAAAGTCTTAAGAATACCTTGTTATTTCTTTCACCAACTTCAAAGAGTTTGATCAGGTATAAAACTTTGAGTCCTGCTCTAACTACTTACTTTAAATCCCCAAATCACCTCACAGTGCCAGCACTCCCTACCATCAGCCTGTGATTTAATATTTCTTCATAGTATTATACAATATTATATATTACACAATACACTCACTTTATATATTTTATTTGTTACTATATTCAGCATCTGTAACCTGTAATGGATCATAGATTACCATTCCATATCTAGTAAGTGAATGAAAGATATGGTATGGTATAAAAAAAGCATACAGATAAATTACAAAGTTCACAAGAATATTTAACAAGTTTAGTGGATGTGACATCAGCTTCTCTGCTCAGACAAAAAACAGCATAGCAAATTTAATTGAAAATTCATGTACCATGATAATAATAATTTATATTATCTAGATTTAAGCTTAACAAAAAAGTGACAGATTTTAATGTACAAAATTATTAAAATTAAGTGATAGAATCTTATGTTGAGGAACTCAGGATTTCATTATGACAAAAATGTCAGTGATATATAATCAATAAATTAAAAATTCCAATTATATTGCCAATGTATCTGCATTATACTTGACATGCAGTTTATAAATTTATTTGATAGAGTACATTAAGACTACTCAAAAAGTCTTGATGAAAAACAAACAAAAGGATTCAGAGATCATAATCATAGTTGTAGACTGTCAATGTGGTATGTACACCAGTTGACCAGTGGAATCAAATATAAAATCTAGAATCACATTTGCATTTGATACAAGGATGGCCTCATATATGACAACTTCATTAAAAAATTGAATTGATCTCATTGCATATATATATGATATATATGGTATAACTATATATATATATGGTATAACTATTTATATATGGTATTTTATATATATATATTTATAGTATAATAATGACCTAAGTGTGAAATGCCAAAATAACAATATTTTTAGAAGAAAATTCTTGAAATTGTCTTAAAGAATTTGAGTTAAGCATATTTTACACAAAATTTGAAAGATTTTTAGAATGTATAGATCCCACAGAAAATTTGAATATTCACTTTGATCAAAATTTAAGCAGGCTGGTGGTTTAGCTCAGCAGCATAAGTGCCTGCTTGGCAAATGCGAAGCCGTGAGTTCAATTCGCAGTACAAAAAAAAGTTATGTTCATCAAACCACCGTGAAGAAAATTTTAAAAAATATCTGAGATGGTAATTTTTCATTTTTATAATCAATGAAAAATTAATCTCGTATTATGCAAACTTCTCACAGAAATTACTAGTAGAAAATGAAACAAAAGCCCTAAATTGCGTATCTTCAAATGCAAATTAGCCAATAAACATGAAAAAAGATTTTCAACTTTATTAGCAATTAAAGCTACAATTACCATGCCATGTTCAACTTGTAGGCAAAATATTTAAAATCTGACACTGGCACATGTTAACATATATGTGAAATAATAGGAACTTCTGCATATTGATAGCATAGTGCAGAGCTATGCAAATACTTTTAGAATTAGATTCCCATTCCAAGGGAAAGCTACATATGCAAGTAACATTAGCTGCAGGAATTTCTTTCTTGGAGCAAATGTATAAGCATAGGAAAACACAAATTACAAAAATAACCAGAGTGTCCATTAGTGGACAAACAGAAAGTGCATTGTAGAGTAATCCTAAAGTGGTATACTCTTCAGCAGGGAGAGTAGGTAAAGGGCAGCTACATAAAAGCGTCACCTAATAAGTCTATGCAGACTTCATATACCATAAAAATGAAATGCAAAGTAAGGAGGTGGTTCATTAGGTATCTATACCCCAAAAGCTAAACAATAGGGAAAAATATATTCATAAGTGGTAAAATTGTTCAAAAACAAAAGGAAAGGAATGATTATAATATCACTTCATATGAAAAATGATAAAAACTTTTGAGTGAAAAAGAATGTTATATAATTGGGTGGGTTTACAGAGGACTTTGGAAAACCTGGCTGGAACAAATTAATATTCTGCTTCATTTTTACTATATTATCTTAACAGAAAATGCTTTAGCTCAATATATTTCCTATATCAGAATTTTTTTCTCCTCTTATCCCTAAGACATTATTCTATTTATTAAAATTAGAAATATAACTTTGAGTTCGCTCCCTAGAAAGTTTACATATACAATATTATAAGATTAGGTAAAGATTATAGAACTAAACACAGTTTTTAGAAATTTACTTTTCTGTAACATCTGGTAAAACATACTTTCCTTGCTGACTTATGCATAGGCATATTTATCTGAAGGTTTCAACTGGTAATATATGTAATATACTAGGAGCAAATGGAGTTTTATTTTGAAACTGACTAAGGTTACTGAATTCTAGCTCCATTCTCTGCACATCAGGAAAATATTTTAAGACTATTTCAGAGTGAATATAAAAGCAGGAATGCTTTCATCATGTAATACAGTAGTTACAGTGTTCACTAAAAAGTCATACTCTGTTCATTCAACTTAACTTGGTGAACAGTTTCATTCCTTCTATGGAGGATACTTTGAATATGTATAAAAATTTAATTAGGGTAATATGTTTTCAGACCTGTGGAAATTAAAAAATATTTAGAGCAGAACTACAACAAATTTTACATAGACGCCCACAAACCTGTGAAGGGGTATGTATGTACACTTGTTTTTATTGACTTACTCTTATTTATCTCAAACTTATGTAGACAAATTGAAATGAAGTCAATCTGATTCTCAGTGAAAACCAGAAATATGACACATATTTCTGTGAATGTAGGTCCTGGAAACTTCTGCCTAATTAAAATCTCCATGTCTTATTATATCAGTATTTAGTCATGATATTTCAAATAAAATAACTTTAGTTTTGCATTTATGTTTGTTTTAAAGAATATTATAGGTAGATCTATATAACACATAATGCAAGTATATTTACATGTATACTCATATAAGTGTACAGATCATTGATGTATAGCTAAATACATTTTCATGAAATAAGCATTCTCATACAACCAGTACCTATATAAAAAGACAGAATAATAGGATATCCTAGAATTTTCTTCCACTTTTTCTTCTATTCACTACTCTGTCCCAAAAAGAACCATGGCCATCTGAATTTTAATAGCATGTATTAATTTAGTGTTTTTGAATTTTATTTAAATTAAATTATAAAACATATGTCTGCAGCTTTTTCTTATTCAACATTATTTTGTTTCATTTATAAATGTTTTAAAAATTTACATTAGCAATATTTTGCTTAATACATTGCTGTTTTTATACAATAGTGATTTAAAGATATGATCTGTAATGTCTACACACTATGCTAAACAAATTCTATTTAAAATACTACTTTAAGGTTCACTGACTCAAATCCAGTGGCCCAATAAGGTATAAAAGATGTCAGCATAACTAGAGGAATGTTAGTAACATCAGTTCTTTCTCAATTCTTCCATTCTATATGGAAAAAAAAAAAACAATTTGTTTTCTCAGTTCACCTCTATTATGAAGACATTGGCATTTACTAACTTAGCATTTGGTTTTCTAGCTCTCACTGAAAAGATAAACATAAGTACAGAGTCATGAATCTCCACTGTATTTATGCTTATCTCATCTTCTTATTTAGCTTCTGATTGTGATTCCTAGAGCCTCAATTGCTCCCTTGAGACCGTGAAGTGATGAGTGTGAAAATAATGGTAGCACACGACAGTGGTCAAACTCACATATTATGATGATTGGAAACTTTGATTATACCATTGTGAATCTAATCTAATGTTTAGACTCAGTAGAAATAGAAACTTTGTTATGATTTAATATCAAATTTGGATTTTACTCACAGGGTAGCTAAAAAGCATATTTGATAAAACCTTCATCTGCCTAATTAAGATTGCAATGTATACATCAATCTTGTTTGGAATTATGCTATATTTCCATTGATATCTTGAAAATCAAGAGCAATTCTTCCAGATATTTTATTTCTTTAAAAATGCTCTGAATTTCTTGCTCTTGCAGTATAATTTGAGCAATTATTCAAATGAGTACTCCTCTACTGAGCCCCACACCAGTGACAGGATAATTCTAGTGGCAGGTGCTAACTAAGCTTCTGGAAGACATCTTTAGAGGTCAGGGAGCATCAAGCATGATTATTACACTGGTAATAACAGAAAAGATAAATTTATATCTTCATTCAAAGAGGTACTATATGATAGTCATAGTTCTGATATGATTTAGTGTTAAATTAAACCACAGCCTTTTGGTCTCTAATTTGGGGTTGAGATTATGGGGGCATGGGGTGGAGGCAGTAGTCCAAAATCATTTAAAAGCCATTTGCTCTGAATGCTGTTTTATTTATAGGCAATAATTCTTATTTGTATCAAATTATCTCCAATTATTTTTATGGTTAATATATTTTTTTATTTTAAAGAGAATAAAACAAAAGAGGGCAGAACAAAGCAGATCAGAACAGAACAACATAAGCAACACAACACTTTACAATAAGACAATCAGACATTAACAGTAGCTATCAAAATATCTCTTTCTCTGCTATAGAGTATAGTTTCAAATACAATAATATCAAACATAACACAATAGTATAAAACCATTCAAGAGAATGAAAGAATTACAAGACATTCTGAACCAAATAACAGAGAATGGATACTATTATATGTACTATTATAGAATGGCTACTATTATATCTCATTTTCAATAAAAAATTTTTTATACTATCACATATATTAAAATCCCAATAAGACACAACATAATAGAACCGATGGTAATAGCAGAGTAGAAGCATGGTAGGACTTCTAAGCAAGATGATATTAAATCAGCAATGGCTGCCATAATATTTTGTTCTCTTCAAAACAGCTATTCCTATCATCACAAATAATAAAGTCAAATTAAACAGAATAAAACCATTCAAACTGATGAATGAAAACATTGAAATGGGGAATCATGATTACCATACAATCTGATATACTCTTACCAACTCTCATACTAGGGAGACTATACGGTATTTACACATGTGAGTTTGGTTTATTTAGCTTATGAGTATGGTCTCAAGTTGTGTCCATTTATTTATAAATATCTGAATGTGATCATTCTTTATAGCTGAGTAGGACTCCATTGTATAAAAATGCCACAACTTTTTTATCCATTCCTCAGTTGATGGGCACTTAGGATGTTTCCAAGATCTGGCTATTACAAATTGTGCTGCTATAAACATGGGTGCACATATATCACTGTGGTATGATGTTTTCAGTTCTTCTGGGAATACGCCTAGAAGCAGAATAGCTGAGTCAAATGGGACTTCCAAACCCAGCTTTTTGAGGAATCTCCAGACTGACCTCCACAGTGGTTGCACCAGTCTACACTCCCACCAACAGTGCAGAAGAGTTCCTTTTTCCCCACAGCCTCTTCAGCATTTGTTGTTGGTAGTTTTTTTTTTTAATCCTGGTCATTCTTTCTGGGGCAAGATGGAATCTAAGTGTGGTTTTAATTTGCATTTCTCCAATGACTAATGATGATGAACATTTTTTCATGTATTTATTTGCCATTCGGATTTCTTCATCTGAGAACTGTGTATTCATTTCAGATGCCCATTTTTGGACTGGGTCTTTGAATTTCAAGGGTCTGATTTTTTAAAATTCTTTTTAAGTTCTAGACAGAAGTCCTTTGTCTGAGGGACAGTCCAGGTTAATATATTTTAATATAGGTAGAGTTTTCTTTTGAATTCAAACAACTCTGATACCTTCCAACTAGATGAAAGTGTCTCAGTGTATATTGCATGAGTCTTTAGAGTCATAGATGTATCAGGATATCCTACTAAGAACAACTTATATTTTACAAGTTTCTGATGAGATCATATGATATGCTATTTTGACTTTGTTTAAACAATACCATGAAAAAAGTAATCTTCAAATTTCATTGCTGATAATATTTCAATAGAGAAGTTGAAGAAGCCCAAGAAAAATGAATGCTATAATTTTTGTTTTGCTTCCTTGGAAAAGCACTTGAGTTATACAATTAGGTCTCCAATTAATTAATTTTATCTTTTGTTTTTGCATTCTATAACAAGAAAATCAAGCCTTTCAGAGGCTTAAAGAAAAATTATATGTAATTTGTGAGCCTGAAAATAATCTCTGGATATTTAAATCTGCTTTTGATTAGTCTAGACTACTTTAATGGACCTCATTCATAAACTAAAAATAAATTGTGGCATGAAAAGGAGGATAATGAGTATTTCCCAGAAAAGCCTCAAAGTGGCAAATATGAATATTTATTCTTATAAACCACTGATTGTAAATGGAGGGAAAATACCAAAGAACTTCAAACTGATCTTTTTATGTACATTTTCACTATTGAGACAACAATATTTTGATAAAATTAGGGAGATAAACAGCAAAATAAAACATTTTATCAAAATAAATATATACAATACACACATTTCTCAAATTATAAATTGCAATATTCCAAAGACCCAGGGACACACAGTATTAGTGACCAGACTCTATTCAGGCACTTGTGTAGCAGGCAGCCAACCTCCACCAGTCTTGCAGTTTGCTTGAACAGGAGTCATATTTTTGGAGGCACAAATTTGTTTTGAACAAGGAGTCAAATGTGTTTCACACAGACAGGGTTTTCTGTAACCCCATGGGCATGTCTTTCTCTATTTACATTTCCTGGAAAATAAGTACATACTTTATAACAGGTCCATGAATAATGAAATACCTTCTCATGAATGGCAAACATAGAAGGTTCAGAGTTTCTACTTGGATAAACAAGTACGTGTTTGTAAGTCTGTCTAGGTTTATGTGTACTTTTTCTCCATTCCATAAACCATCTCACAAAAAGGTTTCTGAAGCAGTCTCTTGACTTTGACCTCCCACATTTTATGAAGTGGTACATCTGTGGAGGAGGGTAACTCTTCAGAGAAGGAATCTAGTTAAGTGTTTCTGTCTTGAGACCAAAACCAGGGAACTTGAGGAAGTAAAGCGTGGGTTTTTTTCCAACTGCTCCATACATCAGTAATGTTCTGCTGGAAGAAGGAAGAATGATAGACCCTTCTCGACAGTGGGAAAAGCTCAAGAAAACTTTGACTATTGTGAACTGAAATGAGCAAGAAGACTTCTATGATTAATTAACAGGAGAAAAGAGAGATGGACATAGTCATTGTGTAAGCTGTGTGATGTGCCAGGTAGGAAGGCGATCAGCCATGAGTGTGTGACCTCTGAGAACCAATGTCTCTTGGTTCATTCAGCAGCTCATTGTTAAAATGCATTTTGACATTTTGACATTTGTATGGTGCAACAGAATTAAAACTGTGTAATCACCCCACACCCACCTCAGACATAACTCAAGTGAAAAAAGAAATTTCTCAGGGTTACTTTCTCAGACTCAGAGAATACACTGTGTTTACAGATGGCCACCAAGGTGACCTGGAATAATTCTATTATATATTTATAGTTTCTGAGGTTTTCAGAATCTAAATTAGACTGAAAATACAGAAATAATCAGAAAAACATTTATGTCAAGAAAATTATACAAAATTAATCATAATTTATATGGTGTTCAATGTCTAGAAATTTAGATGTATATCTTTAACATTTATATGCTTTGAGTTTTGACATACCAAACATATTTTGAGCTTCATTTTTCTTTTAAGTAATCTACCATCAGTTAGTTATCAGTCAATAAGTGATTTACTTATGGTGCCTGATTAGGGCATCCTTGGCTGAGTTGAGTATAATTATGCATATTAAAAAAATCTCCAACCAAAGCCAAGTTTTGGTTGAGTTGTGTCCTACTCATACATATGATTGAATGACAACAAAATCTGAAAAAGTACACTGTTGCTACTCTTTATGTTCTTAGGCATTCATGAATTTTTGTTACAAAATGATTTAAAAGTCTGTGTTAATAAATTTTAAAATTTTACTTTTTTGAAAATGATAGTAAATTGTAAGTTGTTTTGGTGGTATTGGCCAAAATGTCACCACTGTAGGTGTGAAACAGAAATACTAGCTGTGTTCTTGGATTTTGCGAGTGTTAAGCAAGAGTTTCAAGAACACATCTACTATGTAAAATGCAACCCACAGTGTAATTTTATGGTCTTTGTAAAATATCCAGACAATCCCAGCATATGGAATTGAAAGTGAAAAATCATTGACTAATCACAAAGCAATACAAATGTTGTCTTTAAAATTTTTATAAAACTTACTAAAGTAATGAAGCATTTGCCTTCTGGTATGATAGCAAGATTAAAAGAAATATTGACATCAGTTCAGTACTTAATTTTTAGGTATTAAAGCTGCATTACTACTGTGTATTTAGATTTAGATTTCCATCCACCACGTGTGAGTCCTCTCTTCATCCACTTATTCTCCTAAACCCAATGCACTTTCTATTATATTTCCAAAATGTACCTCAAATTCACCCATGTCCCTTTACCTCTACTGACTCTGCTCTTGTCTAATCCTCTGGGATACTGCACTGGAACAAAAGCAGAATCATGCTGGATAACCTCCCTCCTACTTTTGCTTTTTAAAAATTGCCTATCAATGAGTACTCAGCAATGTTTGTTAATCAGTGGTTGAATTCACTATCTAGTCTCTTAGGGTATTGAACTTACTCTGAGACTGGCACTTTGCAAGGCACAATAGATATATCAGAGAACAGTCACATACTTGTCTCATGTAGCATCTTGCAGATCTTTTAATTCCACAGGGTCTCTCTTGTTGGGCAATTGATTCTGTGCAGAATGCAGAATGCATCTTCCCTCATTTCTTTACCTGATTTGCACCAGTTCCACAAGATTGAAAAAGATGGTTGCATCTTGAAGGAAGATTTCTGTAATATACACCCTCCCTGATTGCCCCATCTCATTCTTTCCATTCCCAAGGTTCAGTTAAGTGCACATCTTTCTGCTTTCAGAGCTTCCTGTGCATTCCTGTCTTTCAGCACATATTTTAGAGTTAATTACCTTACTATCCTCATTCAGTAGACTATGACACACTCCAATAGAGGGACCCTGTGTTTGCATTCTTGTTAATGGTACTATGTCTTGAATGCCTGCAGTAATTCTCAGTTATTGGAACCCTGTAATAAAAAGAGTGCAGAGAAACTAAATTCAGCTCAAATATTAAAATAAATAAATAGATAAATAAAGGAGAGAGTAAGGCTTAGAAATCCATTTTAAGTTTTTCCAAAAAGGTTTTAGAATAGGACTGCTTGTGTATGGCCTTAATTATGGAAAGGATTATCTAAAAGGGAATAGATTTGTGGAGAAAGAATATCAAACTATTTTAAATATTTTACCTAAACACAAGACTAATTTGTTATTATTATCACAATAGTAGATATCTGGGTCATAAATGCATTGATTTTCCTCCAAGCAGATTAAAATTTGA
Organism: Dolichotis patagonum; assembly: GCA_004027295.1. Taxonomy (NCBI): domain Eukaryota; kingdom Metazoa; phylum Chordata; class Mammalia; order Rodentia; family Caviidae; genus Dolichotis; species Dolichotis patagonum. The sequence goes on along the minus strand of PVJX010009082.1, from coordinate 41,419 downwards.
TGTGATAATAATAGTGAGTTACACATATGAAGTGTGAACTTTAATTTCAAGCAGTTCCTCCCTTAGTAGTCTTATGATTTTGCTTTTGCAGTTTTAGTTATTTGTGTTCAACAGAAGACTGAAAATATTAAATGGAAATTTCCAGGAATAAATAGTTTATACAATTTAAGTAACAATTATTATCATATATTGTGATTTTATTCTATTTTATTATTACATACTGCTTTTAATTTCTCACTGCTCCCATGTTATATGTTTGTATCACTTTGATTTGGATAAGCAATATACATAAGGCTATAAGGCTAGGTACTATTTATGTATTTTTTTGGCTTTGGATAAATTGGAATAAGCAGTATGTATAAGGTTAGGTACTATCTGTGGTTTCATGTAGTCACTGGGGCTCTTGGAATGTATCCCTTAAGATAATAGGAAGAAAACCATATCTCATTCATTGTTAAATTTTGAGCTCTGGAACTCTGCACGTATCCTTTAGGCCTTGTTTACTACATCCCTATTTCTCCAGCCATAGAATGTGGTAGGGTGTGTGAGGCAGTGGTTACCATCAAACGTAATTGGTCTGATCTCTCAGAGAATATGTTTTTCTGATAGTCTGTCTATGGAAAGAACATTAAATCCACATGTGTTGTTTTCTCTTGTTGCCATTGACATCCAGTCATCAACATCTGGTCTGTTTTTAGTTTTAAATTTTTTCTTTCATTTTGTTTTAATGTGGCTTTTCTATTTTTCTAAACTTTCCCTAGCTGACAAGACTAAGTGCTAACCTTTTCTACAGGGCTTTATTTTGTAGTGTTAATAGACCAGTGAATGATTATTATCACTTTCTTCAATAAAATAGAAAATGATAATCCTTATGTATGTTCTTTTAGGTATTTTTGAAGAAGAATTGAGTGTTCAAACAAGTGGTTTAAAGATGAATTTAATGATTTTCATATTAAATGGGTATTTTAACAAACTATTCTTAAAAGCTGGCATCATACATCAGAATGACACTATAATATGTTCTTCATCTTAGCCCAGGATGAACTGACTTGATTTCTCAAAAACAGAAGGACTCATTCTGTCTTAATCTTGTTTGTAAAAGGCAATATTGTGTGTGGATTGGAAGTTGGGGAACCAAGGACATACTCTGAGATGGATTACAAAGAGTAAAAGACTCATGTTAAGATTTTCTTTGGAGGACCTGGGGAAAGTTGGAGAACTATGTTCCCAGTGTTTGAGTTTCTGGGGAGCTACTGGGATGCTGGACTGGGGCCAACAGATTGCAGGGCCTCAGTCAACCATGCCCAGTGGCCTTCTTTCAGTTCAGGAGGCAGAAACCTCGCACAAGGGCTCTGGGCTCATTTGGGTTGGCCTGGGGAGAGCTTAAGACCAGCACTGCCAGCAGTTGAGTTCATATCCACCCCCCTAGGACAGGGGATTGTGCCTTGTGGGTTACTGGCCCCAGTTCTCCACACCCAGCTTCTACCTCTCAATTTAGGGAGCCAAGCCTACAGGGGAACTGAGGGTGCAGGAGGGGATTCACCACATACCCAGAGGAAGATTTGGAACACCATTCAAACCAAGGAAATGAAGAAAAGTGACAAAAGGAAAGACCAAAAGGCAGGCTCAATTCACCAGCCCATCTCAAGAAAGCCTGGGAGCCATGTACATAGAAGAAAATAGAAGCCATTCACCTGAAATGACTGAAATGATATCAACTGAAATAAAGAAGCAACTAGGGGAAGCTAAGGAGAAATTCAAATCAGAAATAATTGCCCAGGTTAAAGAAGAAATGATAAAAGTAGTGGAAGAAATAGTGAATATCTCTAGTGAAGTCACAGCTAAAAATTAGAGGAACAAAGCAAACAGATAGAATCCCTGAATGAACAATGTAAGAAACAAACAGAATACATAAAGCAGAATCAAAGAGATATACAGGAAATCAAAAATTCTATTGAAAGCTATAAAAACCACCTCAATGAAAGTGAAGATAGAATTTCAGACCTCAAAGATAAGAAGATAGCTAGTGAACAGGAAAGGAAAGATCTTTTAAAAATAACAAAGAATCATGAAATAACAATTCAACAGCTGAAAAATGATGCAAAGAAAAATAACATAAGATTAATAAGGATAAATGAAAAAGAAGGGGACAGCCCAAATGATATCAAGAGGCTATTTACAGAAGTAATAGCTGTAAACTTCCCAAACATGAGAATGGAAACTCACATTTGGATTAGTGAAGCATATAGAACACAAAAATAGCCATAACCAAAATAAAACTACACCCAGAAACATAATAATCACTATCCTAGAAATCCACCATAAGAACAGAATATTAAAAGCTGTTAGAGAGAAAAGACAGATCACCTATAAAGAAAAACCTATCAGAATCACAGCAGACTTCTCAACACAAACAATGAAGTCAAGAAGAGCATGGAATGAAGTGTTTCAGATCCTAAAGGAAAACCACTTCCAACCTAGACTGATGTACCCTGCAAAACTGTCCTTCAAAATGGATGGAGAAATAAGATACTTCCATGACAAAGAACAGCTGAAAAACTTCATGACCACCAAACCAACCCTACAAGGAATACTGAAAGATATTCTAGACACACATAGGATAAAACCACCAAGCAAGGCAGACAATTAAACAGAATGGAAAGCTAAAGATACAACAGCAGAAACATAACATGTTAACAATAAACCAATATATAACAGTTACAACCATTAATGTAAATGGCCTCAACTCACCAATCAAAAGAAACAGACTGGCAGAATGGATATGGAAACAATGTCCAAGCATAAGCTGTCTACAAGAAACCCATTTAACCCAAAAGGAAACCCATAGACTGAAAGTCAAAAGAGGAAAACAATACTTCATGCAACAGGAAACCAAAAATAAAGCAGGAGTAGCAATCCTGTTTGCAGACAATGTGAACTTCAAACCAAGAATGATCCAAAGAGATAAAGAAGGTCACTACATAGTAGTTAGGGGAAGACTTCAAGAGGAAGAGATAACAGTTGTAAATATGTATGCACCAAATTCCAGAGCACCCAACTATACAAAACAAATATTAACAGAAATGAAAAATTAAATAAGCAATAACACAATTATTACAGGAGACCTTAACATGCCATTGACACAAAGGAACAGATCAACTAGACAGAATATCAGCAAAGAAATAACAGAACTGTATCACACCTGTGAACTAATGGACTTGATTTTCTATCCAACAACATCAGAATATACATTCTTCTCAGCAGTACATGGGACATTCTCTAAAATAGAACATATCCTAGTCCACAGAACATATTTAAGTAAATGCAAAAGAATTGATACTATCCCATGCATGCTATTGGATCATAGTGCCATGAAACTAGAAATTAACGATAAAAGCAACTGTAAAAACCTCACACAGACATGCAAACTGACTAATACACTCTTGAGCAGTCAGTGGGTCATGGAGGAAATTAAAGAAGACATTAAACAATATCTACAAGCAAACAAAAATACAAACACAATTTACCGGAATTTGTGGGATGCTATGAAATCAGTCCTCAGAAGAAAATTTATTGAACTGTGTTCCCACATCAGGAAGACAGAATGACACAAATAAACAACCTGATTCTACAACTCAAACATCTAAAAAAAGAGCAAGACAAGCCCAAAGCCAAAAGAAGGGAGGAAATTATAAGAATTAGAGCAGAAATTAATGCAATAGAGACTAACAAAAGAGTACAAAGGATCAATGAATCAAAGAGTTGGTTCTTTGAAAGAATAAATAGAATTGATAAGCCCCTGGCCAACCTTATTTTAAAAAAGGAAAGAAAAAACTCAAATTCATGCAATAAGGAATGAAAAAGGTGAAATTACCACAGACTGTGGAAATACAGAAGATCATCAACACCTATTTCAAAAACCTCTACTCTCATAGGTTCAATAACAAAGAAGAAATAGACAGATTCTTAGATACATATGAACTACCAAAGCTGGATCAGAAAGATGTAAAACTGCTGCATAACCCAATTTCTATTACTGAAATTGAAAATGTAATTAAGTCCCTGCCAACAAAGAGCCCAGGCCCAGATGGATTCACTGCAGAATTCTACAAGAAATACAAAGAAGACTTAATTCCGACACTCTTCAAACTCTTCAATGAAATTGAGAGGGAAGCAATTCTTCCTAAGTCATTCCTGGAAGCAAATATTACTCTAGTACCAAAACCTGAGAAAGACCCAACTAAAAAAGAGAATTATAGGCCAAACTCCCTAATGAACGTTGATGCAAAAATTCTCAATGAAATATTGGCAAATAGGATGGAGCAAATCATCGAGAAGATTATACACCATGACCAAGTGGGATTCATCCCAGGAATGCAGGGATGATTCAACATATGTAAATCAATAAATGTAATCCACCATATCAATGGAGCCAAAAGGAAGAACCACATGATCATCTTTATAGATGCAGAAAAAGCTTTTGATGAGGTCCAACACTCATTCATGATAAGAATCCTACAGAGACTTGGAATAGATGGTCTTTACTTCAATATGATAAAGGCCATCTATGACAAACCAACAGCCAGCATCATATTAAATGGCCAAAAACTGAAAGCCTTTACCTTAAAATCAGTCACAAGACCAGGATGTTGCCTATCACTGCTCCTATTCAACATAGTGATAGAAACACTAGCCAGGGCAATTAGACAAGAGAGAGAAATAAAAGGAGTAAAAATAGGAAAAGAGGAAGTTAAATTATCATTATTTGCAGATGACATGATAGTTTACATAGATGACCCCCAAAACTCCATTGAAAAACTCCTAGATATAATAAATAAATTCAGCAATGTAGCTGGATACAAAGTTAATGCTCAAAAATCAATAGCATTCCTATACACTAACAACAAAAATACTGAGAGAGAAATGAGAAGTCACACCCTTCACACTAGCATCCAAAAAAAAAAAAATGAAATACTTAGGAATCAATCTAACAAAAGAAGTAAAATATCTATTCAGGGAAAACTTAATATCTTGAAAAAATAAATCAAAAAGGACCTCAGAAAATGGAAAGACATCCCTTGTTCAAGGATACAAAGAACAAACATTGTGAAATTGGCCATTCTCCCAAAAATGTGATACAGATTTAATGAAATTCCTATCAAAATACCACTAGCATACAACACAGATCTGGAGAAATCACTCCTAAAATTCACCTGGAACCAGAAGAGACCTAGAATAGCAAAGGCAATTCTAAGCAACAAAGGAAAGGCAGGAGGCATCACAATCCCTGACTTGAACTTATACTACAAAGCTACTGTAATAATATCAGCATGGTACTAGAATTAAAACAGACTTGAAGATAAATGGAATAGATTGGAAGGTACAACTACAACTACAAATACATTCAGCCACCTTTTCTTTGGTAAAGAGGCCAAATACGTTCACTGCAAGAAAGATAGTCTCCTTAATAAATGGTGCTGGAAAAACTGGCTCTCCATATGCCAAAAACTAAAATTAGACCCATGCCTATCACCATGTAAACTAAACTAAAGTCTAAATGGATCAAAGATCTAAATATTAAAACAGAAACATAAAATCTGTTGGAAGACAAAGTAGGTAAAACCTCGAAGATGTAGGGGTAGGTAGAGAATTCATGAAGGAGAATCAATGTTCTTGTTCATGAATTGTTCATGAATCAATGTTCAGGAAATACTTCCCAGAATCAATAACTGGGATCACATCTTATTAAAGAGTTTTTGCGTGTTGAAAAAATTTCCAGCATAGTCAAAAGAAAACCCACAAATAGGCAAAATGCTTAATTAACTGTCCCTAAGACAAACGATTTCTGTCTAGAACACATAAAGAATAAAAAAAAAAATCAAATTCCTGAAATTCAAAGACCCAATCCAAAAATGGGCATCTGCAATGAATACACAGTTCTCAGATGAAGAAATATGAATGGCAAACAAATACATGAAAAAATGTTCATCATCAATGGTCATTAGAGAAATGCAAATTAAAACCACACTTAGATTCCATCTTGCCCCAGAAAGAATGACCAGGATTAAAAAAAAAAACTACCAACAACAAATGCTGAAGAGGCTGTGGGGAAAAAGGAACTCTTCTGCACTGTTGGTGGGAGTGTAGACTGGTGCAACCACTGTGGAGGTCAGTCTGGAGCTTCCTCAAAAAGCTGGGTTTGGAAGTCCCATTTGACCCAGCTATTCCACGTCTAGGCATATTCCCAGAAAAACTGAAAACATCATACCACAGTGACATATGTGCACCCATGTTTATAGCAGCACAATTTGTAATAACCAGATCTTGGAAACAACTTAAGTGCTCATCAACTGAGGAATGGATAAAAAAGTTGTGGCATTTTTATACAATGGAGTACTATTCAGCTATAAAGAATGATCACATTCAGATATTTATAAATAAATGGACACAACTTGAGACCATACTCATAAGCAAAATAAGCCAAACTCACATGTGTAAATACCGTATAGTCTCCCTAGTATGAGAGTTGGTAAGAGTATATAAGATTTTATGGTAATCATGATTTCACATTTCATTGCTTTGAAGCCTTTCAATGTTTTCATTCATCAGTTGGAATGGTTTTATTCTGTTTCATTTGACTTTATTATTTGTGATGGTATGAACAGCTGTTTTGAAGAAAAAAAAATATTATGGCAGCCATTGCTGATTTAATATCATCTTGCTTGGAAGTTTTACCATGCTTCTACTCTACTTTTATCATGTTGTGTCTTATTGGGATTTTAATATATGTGATAGTATAAACATATCTTTTTATTGAAAATGTGATATAATAGTAGCCATTGATTATTCTCTGTTATTCATTTCAGAATGTCCTGTAATTCTTTCATTCTCTTGAATGGTTTTATACTACTGTGTTATGTTTGATATTATTGTATTTGAAACTGCACTCAACTATAGCAGAGAAAGAGATATTTTGATAGCTACTGTTAATGTCCAGTTGTCTTATTGTAAAGTGTTGTGTTGCTTATGTTGTTCTGTTCTGATCTGCTTTGTTCTGCCCTCGTTTGTTTTATTCTCTTTAAAATTAAAAAAAAGTCAAAGGCCCAAATAAATAAATAAATAAATAAATAAAGACTTCCTTTGGAGTGACTTACCCAAACATTCTGTTTAACTTTAACCGGTATGAACTTCTCACATCTCTCAGTTCATATGGGTTAAAGTTAAACCTAGAATTTTTTTTTATAGTTGAAATTATGGGGCTGGGGATTTAGCTCAGCGGCTTAAGCGTCTGCCTGGCAAGCGCAAGGTCATGAGTTCAATGCCTGGTACCAAAAAAAAAAAAAAATTATGGATAATCAGAACCTTCTGTAATCTTGTATTTTTTCCCTCAAAATCATAAGGTCTTTTTATTTTTCAATGTGAATGCTATTGAATCTGTAAGTCACACTAAACAAAGTCTTAAGTACCTAAAAAACAGTTGATAACTATCCTTAAAAAAAGATTGATTAAATAAACATTCATTTCTGAGAGAAAAGCTCAAGCAACAATGTCTATAACCAATAACTAGCCAATTTAATATGAATGCCAAAGAAGCATAGAAAAAATAGGAAAAAGAACTACAGTTTTTATCCACAACTTGATGGGTATATCAAACATGGTATTATGACTAAATGTTAATTGCCTTGACCTTAAATTGCCTAATCCTTTACTTCTTTTGTTTTAAATATCCTTTGCATTTTTAATTAAAATGTTTGTATTATAAAGTACTGTTCAAATAATTCTCCCTGCTATTCCTCATTCCCTATGGATGATTGAAAATTCATGATGATTTTTACTAAAATATTATTTGAAGCTATTTAGTATTTTTATTGAAGGGGTAGCATAAATACTGATGAGAATTCAGACATCTCCTTTTTATCTTTCATTAAAAACATTTAACCTGAGAAGGTACAGATGAGACATAATATGACCTGTAGTGTTTGTATTTCAAGTTCAAATGTTTCAGTGTTAATATGAAAAACTAAATGTTACCTATTTACTAATTTATGCCATTATATTCCAGGATTTTCTCTTATGGTCTTGACTTGTATGTATAATACTATAAAATTAGTTATTTATATGCATTGCTTTGAACATATAATTAAGAGCTAATATGTGTTAACTGCTTCAATTTGTAAATCTCATATATGAGGAAAAGAAAGTCATACAGAAGTTTTTTTCTCAGTAAAACACATACTCAAAGATGGCGTACTATATGTTACTACCCAGAAGTTAGCTTTATAAATGCTATAGATATATGAAAGTTATTCCCTTTACTCCCTAAAGATGAAGAAATCTCAGTAACTGTGAGGTTTATTATCTTTCTACAGAATTAAGCAATATTATCACCAAAGGCTGACTTCATTTTCCTTACATTGCTTAACCTTCAGTAAATTGTCTTTTAAAGTAAATTCTACTCAAGGCTTCAGGCAGTGATGAAATTGAGTCTAGCCTTAGAAATTATGTTATTTTTAATGAAAATATAGAGTCACCAGAACCTATATTGTTACATGTCACAAGATTCATGTAGTAAACAGTAAGAGGAATAGAGATTAGATCTGAGAAAGGTAAAGTAATCCTCTCAATATTGTATCGTAACCAGGTACTCTGGTAGCTAAAAATGAGAGAATGTTTTCTTTTAAAAAGTGTCAGATTATAGGAAGTAGCTGCAAGCTATGCATTAGAAATCAAAGCCAGATAAGGGCAGCGTCAATGAATGCAACAATAGTAATATTCTTAATGATGCAGAAACAAATACATCGCTGGTTTACAGGGTCCTCTTGTATCCTTTTACTTTACCAGAACACATTTTCACTTGTGAGTCCAGGTTGGCCCATACCAGTTGCCTTTCCAGTATGTGATATCCTGCTTCCTAGTTGTCAATAGAAATATTTTAATTTTTGAGGTATAGTTTTAATCTTTACGCTGTCTAGATCACAGCATATATGATATAATAAAAAATACTGATTTTTCTTTCTTATCTCTCTGCTCAAAATTGCTTTCAACCTCATGATTGTCTTTTTAATTGTGATCTGATTGACAAGGCAACAGACCAAGTCACACACTTTCCTTGGTATACCCATGTGTGATTAGAGAGTATTGTAACAAGAAGGGAACTTAAGATCAATTTGTCCAACTTCATTTGTAAGATGAGGTGCTGTGAGGTAAATGGACTCATGCAAGGCAACACAGCTATGTATTTGTTATGACTGGTTTAGACTGGAGGGGGAGAGTCTGTTGTATATTCACTAGATTATTAAGCTTCTGTTCTTTAATATTGAACTGTTATGCATGTATTATTTAAAAGAGGCTGTTTCTCCACTCTTAACTAAATAATGCAAACAGGATTTATGAGGTTGATATTGGTGATATTGGCTGCTTTTCAGGTGCACTTGTCTCTTTTTGGGGGCTAGGAATTGGGCAAGAATATTCACAATATAAGAAGTAACAGATATTGGTGTTGCAGATTTTGCAACAACAAAATAAAGGTGTATGACCTTGACATTGCCACTGTCATCCTCAAGTAATGATGCAAAGATGCAGGAACCAAGAAAATTTTTCTGATGCAAGCAGCAGAGACAACAGTTGCAGTGTTGGCATTGGCAACAGTGCTGGCTTGGGAGGGGCTGTGTGACACCCACATCTGTGGTTGCTCAAGTCATTTTAGTGCTTCCTGAGCTGTGCTGGCAAAGCTGCATATCTAGTATTTTTTTCAGATTTCTCTTTTCAAATTTTCCTTTTTCAGAAAAAAACTTTCATGGTGACTTTGGTTGTTTAGAATGGGAAAAAAATAATAGTACTTACATGGAATAGAGAAATTAGCCTTAGCTTTCTGGGGATAGTCAGTGAATAAAATCACTTTGGTATAAATTTCACTACTGGGCAGCTACGTGCAGAGCCAGCTTCATTCATCAATTATAACTAGTTCTGGGTTCTGGGTTCTCATTCTAGCTTCTTCAGAGGTTTCCTTATATAATCAGCAAAATTCAAGGGAATGATGTATGTCAATTATTCTTATTTTTTTATCAGATGATAAGCTCAATTTTTCCTCCTATATATAAGCTTTCCAATGACTTTAGAATAGAACTTTGTTCACCAGGTAAAAGTAAAATTTACCTAGACTTGATTATTTTTTATGTTCTCCCCCCTGCCAAAATCATTAGTTCAGAAGTCTATTTTTAAAGAGCAGAAGAGCAGAATCTTGGAGAACATAGAACCAAGTGCTGCTTCTTTTCTCATTGAATTTTGCACTTTTACAAATCACTTCGTCATTCTGGGCCTAAGTTTCCCATGCATTTGAAACAAGGGAAGAAAATGGGAAAATCTCTCCTGGTCTTTGGTCCCCAACTTGTGAAAATAAGCATGATTATCTGTTTTTTCAATAAACTACAAGGATGAAAAAGGGCAATAAAAGCTGGAAAATCCAAACTCTTGCCTCTTTTAGTTTTTTGGTTGCTCATGAAATATAGGCATTGGGTTTCAGATTTCCACAGCTGTACACAAAATATTAGTTAATTGAATCATTGCCTAAAGAATGCAGATATTCATAGCATCAGAGTTCATAATAGCTAAATCTTGGAAACAGCCTACATTTCCTTTAGTAGATGAATGGATAAAGAAAATGTGGTATTTTCCCATAATGGCATATAACTCTGCCATAAAGAAAGGTGAACTTGGGTCATGTGTAGGAAAATGTACGCACCTTAAAACCATAATTTTAAATGAAATAAATCAGAGGCACAAGCTTAAATATTGCATAGAAATCCAAAATATGAATAAAGGAAAAAAGAAAGGTAGTAAAAAGGAGTATATATCATTTGTGAAAGGGAATGGAATCAAGAGATGGAAGGATAGATGAAGAACTGGAGAGGAAGGGGATTTTAAAAAGGAATTAATATGTGTTCTGTACATGTAACAACTCCCAACACAGAATGTAATCATTATGCACTGCAAACATACACTATTATAAAATAAAAAGTCCAGTATACACAGTTTCCACCTTTTAAAGAATTCCATTCAATAAAATAAAGGCAAGTACCATGTGTAAGTGGAGAGATATTTTTTATGAGGCATTAGAATTGTCATTTTCCAACATCTGTAGATGGTTAAAAAACAGTAACTATGATCATTTCAGTTACTCTGAAAATAATGCATGAGTAATGTTTAGGCACTTTATGGGTCTTATAAAATCATCAAAAAGATTTTCAAGAGTGTTTTCATTAGGAACCCTCTCTCTCTCTCTGTCTCTCTCTCTGTCTCTCTCTCTCTGTCTCTCTGTCTCTCTCTCAGTCTCTCTCTCTCTGTCTCTCTGTCTCTCTCTCAGTCTCTCTCTTTCTCTCTCTCTCAGTCTCTCAAACTCTCAATGAAGCCAAGACCATAACTAACAGGCAGAGATTTCATTTGTAGAAACTGGGTTACTATTAGTACATAGTTGGACACATTTTAGTCTGACTCCAATGCACAGAAAAGCTCTTCCTAATCAGTTACAGAGAAAGGTCTCTGTCTCCACCTTATGCAGAATATAAAATGTAAAGATTCTAATAATAGGGCCATCCTTTATAAATGTACTGATAAGTGCTTTCTCTTTTAATACAATTAATTTTCCCCAACTAGCATTTACTTAATGAGGTGTTAAATTGTCAAGGATTAGTAGGTGTAATTTACCCTAGCTTTACCATGAAACAATGGAATACACTGTTCTTTCCAGCTATTTAAGTTTACTTTGGACCCTTTTTGTGTTTATTTAATGCCCTCTTAGAACTGGTAAATAGGCTTCCAACTGTCTGTCTCCTCCCTAAGAAGACTGCTATGATTCCCCATGATGCCTCCTTTTGTTGCAGCTGACACTGTACTAATAAAAACTGCTGGAAGAAGCTGTAATTAAGAAATTTAAGCTTGAGTTTATTAGGAAGAGACAGCTTATTTCCTCATTACCTTCGAGTATTTTTAGAAGGCATGAGGTACTTTTTGCCTCCAAATAATATCAGGGAAAACACTAAATGAAAGCCAGCCTTACAGAAAATGCAGAAGGAGAATATTTGAACAGGTTTTATTCCCAGCAGTTACTTCATTAAGATCATAACTTCTCAAACTTCTTTAGTAAGGGAAAATTCATTTCATTAAAACTTTTTAAACTAAGAAGTAAACTGGTCCTGTCTCTAAGAGGCGCCATATTGGTGTAAAGATACACTGGGGTGAAAGAACTGACTCCTCTTACTTTACGAGGCAAGTTAGGATAGGAAGGAAAAAGGTAGGAAGAAAAGCATATTAAAGATTTTTAAAATTGTTGGTAGTAAGTCAGGAAGAAAAACCCAACTCTAAGGAAAAAAGGGACAAGAAGATATTTAGGAAGGAGTAGTTATCTGGTTTGAGACTTATAAACTAGATTGTACAAGCTGGGAGGTAACTTTTTTCGATGTAGACTCCTTGGTCTGGCCTGGTTTGATATATCAGGCAGACGTTAGCAGTAGATATTCTAGTAGGACTTTTGTTTATTGCCTGCACGTACCTCTGATGTATAAATTCTTTAGGGGTAGAGAATCTGACCATTTTATTTGCTACTGGATCCCTAGCACCGGACAAGTACCTGCTACATGGTAGGGACTCCAAAAAACTTTTCTTTGGAAGAAAAGAAGAAAGGCAGGCAGTCAGGCAGGAAGGAAGGAAGGAAGGAAGGTCCCATTGAAATTACTAAGAGGGAGGAAATCCTGAGTGTACAATTTTCAGTAATGCAATATGAATATCTTCAGGGAAGCAACATGTGGTGTGTACAAATGGAGTCACAGAAAACCCAGAGCGCATCCTTATGTGATTGCTGAAGTAACAATTCCTCTGTTGATAGTTTGTCACACTCAATATACTCACTCTCCCCAAAGTACTATCAGACTTGCCTCCCACTATGTAATTTCCCCTTTTCAGAGCATCTGTATGTGTCTGAATTACCCAACATGCTACCCTTACACTGGTATGGAGCTTCTGATCCTCAACCAGGCTGCTGCATTTTTTCAGCCCACCACATAACTTGCCTTTAGATGTCACATCTGCATAAAATCTGTGACTATCCAGGTGATTCCTGTTGTGCATCAAAGATTTCTATTTTCTGCTCAGTGTTCTAAAGTTCTGTATTCATGTTATGTGCTGGATCAAAAATGTCTCCCAAAAGACTCCTGTGCTAAAATGTGGAGGTTTTGGAAATTGATTAGTATGTTAACTTAATCAATGAATTAATTAATTCATAAGATCATATCTGAGTGTGCTGTTAGGACGTGAGGCCTGTTTAGAGGAGGTAGGTCACTGGGGCGTAACTTGGAAGGAGGTACATGGTCTCAAGTCCTCCCCTCTTTTCCTGGCTCTTTTACTCTTTCTGGCCACCATGAGGTGAGCAACTGTCCTCTTCCCTGGTCCTCCACAATGATGTTTCTGCCTCCAAGTCAGGTGACTATGGGCTGGAATCTCTCAAATCACAAGCCGAACTAAAAGCCTTGTTTCTTTAAATTGTATATGACTGATATTTGGTCATTGCGATGAAATGCTAGCAATACAGTTTACAACGTGGTTTAAAACTTAGGATAAAATTAAGTCTTCAGATGAGGGGACTAAATATATTTTTTAACCCTGAGGTAGCTTTTATTATTTGATCAGTATCAATAAAATGAATGAATTATTTGAACTGTTTTCTACATCTCGGGCATATTTTGATCTGAAACAAAGATCAAACTTATTGGAAAAGGCAAGCAATATACGTGTATTTTAAAATTTGATTTTAAGGATAATACCTTAAAGATAGGTATGGTAGTGCATGTGTATAATTCCAGTTACTTAGGAGGCAGAGGTAGAAGGGGGCAAGTATGAGACCAAACTAGGTGACTTAGTGAAACCCTGTTTAATTTATTTTTTAAATTCTTTTTATTGGTACATTTCTAGATACACGTAGTGATAACATTCAATATAGGCAATTTGTACCTGTACAGGATATATCTTGATTCTTCTTTTTTTCCCCCCTAATCTCCTCCACACACTTCAAGCCATCTTCCTCTCCTTATTTAGAAAGTTTTGTATCCATTTTTCCTTCTATTCTTTTTTTCCTTTCTTCTTTCTCCCTCTCCTCTCCCTTGTTCCCCTTCCCATATGAATATTTTCTATCCATTTTTCAATATCTATTAAACATTTTGGTCCTTATTTACACTTTCAGTTTCTCACAACAGAGAACCAATGTAACATTTAAATATATCTGTCTAATTTACATCACATAAAAGTGTGGGTTTAAGGTGCATCCATTTACCTATAAATGCCTCAAATTTAGCCTTCTTTGTAGCAAAGTAGTGCTCCATTATATAAAAATACTACATTTTCATTTTTTGGTGTGTATTTATGAGTTTTTTTATTTTAAAAATCAAAACACAAGAGAAAGAATAGAATTGATACACAACTTTAAAAAATAGTAGGAAATTAACATTAGTTAATGTATTGCATATTGTTATCTTAGAACTAGTTGTTCAGGTTACAAAATCTAGGCACAAAAACCGATCCAACAGTCATACAGTGACCACATTTTCTTTATCCATTCATCTTTTGATGGGCATTTGGGCTGTTTCCAAGATTTAGCTATTACAGACTGTGATGCAAATCTAGACCCTTATATCTCACCATGCACCAAATTGAAATAGAAATGGATCAAATACCTAACTTTTAAAATAGAAACCTTATATCTATTAGAAAATAGAATAGATAGAACTCTTGAAGATACATGTGAAAGAAAACACTATTAAAAAACCTCAACTTCACAGAAAGTAGTACAAAGAATCAACAAATGGTATTACATCTTATTAAAGAGATTTTGTACTCAACATAAAGAACCATGAGAGTGAACAGAAAACCCACAGAGTGAGAAAAATTTTTACTAGCTGTTCCTTAAAAGAGCTAACATCTAGAAATTATAAAGCATTAAAAAAATTCGAACTCCCAAAGTTAAAGAACCAACCCAAAAGTGGGTATCTAAAATAAATGAATATTTTTCAGATGAAAAAATACAAATGGCAAATACGTACATGAAAAAACGTTCAATATCACTGGTCATTTGAGATGTGCAAATTAAAACAACGCTGAGATTTCACTACACTCCAGAAAACATGGCTATTATCAAGAAATCAACCAATAATAAATGCTGGTGGGGGTGTGAGCATAAAGGAACCCTTCTCCCCTGTTGGTGGGAGTCTAGATTGGTGTAGCCACTGCAGAAATCAGTTTGGAGATTCCTCAGAAAACTGAGCTAGGGGTCTTATTCCCCTTCTCAGGAGCTTCAGAAGATTCTTTTGTGAGGTGTTGGCAACAGCAGAGATTAAAGAGAGAGGGAGGAGAAAGGCAGATGTTCCATGGGGTCTGGGAACATTGAAAGGGGACAGGAAGGGACATATACTTCAAAATCCGGCCCTAGATTTGTCCTGTCTGGAATGCTGACTGTTCCATCCTGTAAGACATTTAGAGCGATGTCCAACTATGCAAACAAAACGAATTATAAACCAACTTTAGGAATTTCTCAATGAAGAGATTACTTGGTAATTTTCTTTGAACCTATTGTTTTGGCAAGCTCAGAGAGAAATAGTCTGTTCTAGAGATTTCTTATTGCTTATCCTACCCTTGGTAGTGATAAGGGAACTGCCCTTGCCTTCAAGTTCCTGCTGAGCAATACAAACATGCCTTTTGTCATCACCCACAAATTATGTTCAGAATGGAGTTATCCTCAAAGATGGTAATTGAGATAAAATGAATCATGTCTAGAGTGATTAGGGCAATGAATGGCATCTAGTATGCATCTAAGAACTGTTAGTAATCATATTCAGTGATGGTAAGAAGTGACAGTGATAATGATCATGATGATAACACATGTTTGGCTGTGGTAAGTTAAAGGAAGAAGTACTATTATCTAAAAATTGCCAGTCCAGAACCCTCAAGGCTTGGCTTTCAGTTGTCCTGTGATTTATGTGGTTTGAGTCCAAAGATGAGGGAGACCAATCACAGAATTTTCTCAGAAAACCAACCCATGGTGCATGATAAATGTCATGGGCTGGGATGATATTGTGTGGCAACATGAAGATTAAAATTTGGGGGGAAAAAGTAATTAACAAAAGGATGAATGAAAAATTTGACAGTGTAAGAAATGCACTAAGAAACAGACACTTTATAATAAAATGAAGAACAGGTCCAGTGTGCCTGGTCACTACACACCTTTAAATTCCACTGTTGTCACTCTTGTTTTTTCAAATGCTTCCCAGTCTTCACATACCACTTATGGTTTTAAATTTATCTGCAGTTGACTCTTCTTTGTGTTTCTTGAACACAAGAGTCTTCTGGGCTTTAAAAGTACTTTTCAATAACACAATTAATCAAATGATAAAAATGGGCAGATTTTATCTGGCTACAAGACTTTCTTTCAAATATAGTTTCAAGATTTTAAAGCATGGCAATTACTCCAACCATCTATTGACATGTTCAGCTGTCTAAGCACTGATATTTCTGTGGTTAGGCCATCCTGTGCAATTCTGTCTTCTTGACAACTAGACAGAGAGTGCTGGCTGTCAGTGGCCTGTGCCAAGGATCAAAGCAGCAGGACACTGCCTGAGTGTGCACCAGCTCCAATACCTACAGGAGAAATTTATATACAGGTTGGATGTAATTTAATCGAGAGTGGTGAGAATTTTGCCAAACTGTGCGTGTGTCCCATCCGTGTGCACCTCCTGCATTGCTCTTCAAGTATTTCTCTTGAGATCAGAATTCTACTGAATTAGGTAAAGAAGTATGTTCCTACTTTTAAAAAAAATCTAGGAATACTCTTCATTAATATTTTAAAACTTCTGATCTTTAAAAGGTAGAAAATGATAATTGAAAAAAGACATGGCCCCCAAAAAATGGATCTCCAGATTAAACGTTCACTTCACCCCAGTGTGATGTATTTCAGATTTGACTACCAAGTTTCTGTTGTTTAAGACTCCAAGTTTATGATAATTTGCTACCAAAGTATTAATTTGACCACATTGCTGGTGGCAAAGTGTGGATAGGTTAAGAGGGAATGAGTCCAAACACCAGTCTTAGAGAAAGTTTATGGGTTTTATCTCTATGAAAAGCCAAGAATTATCATTTGTGACTCTGGAGAGAAAAGGGAAGACTAATCAGTGAGAAATTCATCCCCATTATTCACCATAAGAAGAGACTACACTTCAGGGGAAAAGACTTCTGCTGGGCCTTGTCCCAGCTGGAGAAGGGATTCCTTTTCCTCTAGCTTCCTTTTGCCTTTCACCCACAATGAAGGGAGTAAGAAAGTTTTACCACTGGAAAACACTTGTGATGGTCACAGCCCAGAGATGCAGGCTGACAAAAGGACTGAGACATAGTCACAAGTTTTCAAAGACTTTCCCTCAGCCCACTTTGTGACCACAATAACAAGATTCTGCAAGAACTACAGAATGCAGGCTTTCTGTGAGCAGAGGTCCTTAAGGAGTTTAAGTCAAGAGAAGGACAAATTTAAGGAAGCCTGAGAAAGAAGGAATCATTAGCACCTACAGCAGAGAGTAAATACAGCGACCACATTTACATAAATCCTCATAGTAAGGGACTATTTTTCTAAGTTGTAATTATTCGACACGGTATATTTGGCTTTCAACAAAAGTTATAGGGCACTGGAAGAGACAAAAGAAAACCTACTACTACTCCCATCATCACCATGTACTTCTCCCCAGTATGAAGACAAAAAGAAGTGTAAGAATCAGATTCAGACACAGATGTCGAAATTTCAGGCAGGGTATTTTAAAGAAATGTGTCAAGTATGTTCAGGGCTCTGTTAGTTTCCTGAGGTGAGTATAACAATGTGCTACAGACTAGGTGATTTAAATGAAAGAAATTTATTTCCTCACAGTTCTGAAGGGTAGAAGATCAAGATTAAGGTGCTGCAGGTTTTGGTTCTTCCAGGGCTAGTCTTGATTCCATGACATGCAAATGGCCATCGTCTTGCAAAGTCCTACATCAGTTGTCGTCTGTGTGAATCCATTCCTGATGTCTCTGTCTAAATGTTCTCATCTTATAAGAACATCAGTCAGGTTCATTAAGTCCCCTGAGGGACTCCTTTTAATAATCATCTTTTAATAAACACCTTGTCCACAAATGTAGTCACATTCTGAGTTACTGGTCATCATGGCTTCAACATATGAATGTGGGGCCAAGGTACAATCCAGAGCATAAGAGGTTATGATAAAAGACAACGTGTGAGAACATATAAGCAATGTAGGCAGAAAGATGGAAACTCTGGGAAAGATTCAAAAAGAAGTGTTAGCAGTTAAATTCACTGTAATAAGAATGAAGAATACGCATGAAGACTTCTTGGTAGGTAAGACATGCCTAACAGAAGCATCAATGATCTTGAAGATTGGTCATCCAACCCAAAATACAAACATAAAAAGAATAAAGACACATGAAACATAGTATTGAAGACTTTTGGGTCTGTGTCAAAAAGGGTGACATATATGAAGAGCACCAGAAGAAGAAGTAATGTCGCAAAAGAAAAAAAATTTTTGAGGTAATAATTGCTAAGAATTTTCCAAAAATAATGACAGATATCAAGCTCCATTTCAAGGAAACTGAAGAAACATTATGTAGTATTAAAAGAAGTATTCAATCAACCAGTCAACTAATCAAACAAAAAACACTAGGAAATACCTTTCCAAATCATATTTGAGTAGCAAAAAACAAAAGATAGAAAGAAAATATTAAAATAGGGTGTGGCTATTTTAATTATAGAAGAATGAGTATAAGAAAGACACAAAACTTCTTATCAGAAATCATGTAATCAAGACGAGAAGGGCTTAAATATTTATTGTGGAAGCAAAGAAAAAATACACCAACCAAGGATTCTGTGTGTGGCAGGTTTATCTTCAAGAATAAAGGAGAAATATTTTTCTCAAGCAAAAACAATATATCACAGCAGATCTACTCTACAAGAAATGTATAAAGATATTCTTAGAGGATTCTTAAAAGTTCTTAAGGAGGTTCTTACAGTATAATAATTTACGTCATAAATTCACATCTGCATAAGCAAGGGAAATACAACAAAGAAGGAATAAATAAAATACATATTTTATACTTACTGTTCATATAAGTGGCAATTTAAAATAATGACAACCATGAGTCAGAAACTAAAATGAAGAAATCAATTTCAGAAAGGACTAAGAAGGAAGATTAGAAATATTGTCTGAGACGGTGGCTGTGTTATATGGGAAGTATTAAAGTCTTATTTGGAGGTGGATTTAGCGTAAAGATTGATATTGGAATCTGGGTGTGGTTGTGCACAGCTGTACTCCAGCACTTGGGAGGCTGAGGCAGGAGGATCATTGTGAGTTCAAGGCCAGCCTGAACTGTATAGTGAGACCCTGTCTTAAAAAGACAGAAACAACACACACACACACACACACACACCAAAAAACAAGATTGATATTGGAAATCCAGAGGAAATAACTAAAAACGTTGTGGAAGTAAGTGCAAATGATATAAAAAGAGAACATATGAGAAGGAATCATATAAAATGTTCAGTGGAAACCAGAGAAAACAGAGAATTAGTATTAACAAAGGAAAATAAACCACAGGTAACAAACTGCAAACAGTTTTAAATATTTAACTACTTAAATGTGAACAGTCTAACTATACAAATTAAAAGTATACAAGTTAAAAGTAAGAGACTGTCAAAGTGGGCACCACACACACGCACACACACACACACACACACACACACACACACGTGCACATGACTGGGCTTTATGGTGTCTAGAGCACACTCTTTAGATATGAAGACTGATGAGTTAAAGCTAAGGGCATGGACGAAAAATACGATGCCAGGCAGCAGAAAGTTGGGTTAGCTATGTTAATTTCAGACACTGCTGACTTTAAAATGAAGAAAGTTTCCAGCAATAAAGAAGAGCTTAAAAGCATTAGACATTGCCGGATGTCATAACGAAATCCTCATTTTGATGGCTTAAATAATAGGAATTTTTCTTTTCATGGTTCTACAGGCTGAGAAGTCTAGGACGAAAGCATTCAAGGTGTCCACCAATCTGGTTGCAGATGAAGGTCCCCTTCCCGGTCAGTCTCCTCTGTTTCTGATTCTAAGGAAGTTTCCACCAACCACCATTTCAGGACCTTGAGTCTCCTTATTTTACCGCCGTCATTTTGGAAACTTAATCCCAATGGAAATACTCTTGGGGGGAGGTTGTCTTTCGGGAGCGAGGAATGTTAAATATGAATGAATGCCATCACACAGGAATGGGGTTCTGACAAAAGGATGAATTTCGTTCCCTTTCTCTGTCTCTGTTGTGCGGTTTATTGGCCTTCCACGTTGGTCTGGGATAATGAACAAGGGTGCCTTCATCCATATAGACCCCTCAAGCTTGGCTCTTCCTGTCTACATTACTGAAAGGAAAAAAAATAAAAAAACAAATGAGGAAAAAATCAACTTTTTTTCTTTTAAAATTATCCTGTGCAATATTCTTTTTATAGCAGCACAAAACAGATCAGGGTATCTTCAATCAACACAAGCTTTTTGTAAGGACGTGTAGACATTCTTTGTGCTTTTGTAAGTTTGGTCCAAAGCAAGCCGATGAGAACCATCGGGTGGGCCAAACAGCTAGTAGCAAAGCTCCAGTGCATATGGTGCCACGGTAAACTTCCCGCGTCCCTTAACTGTATGAAATGCAGTTTTTAACAGGGCCATTGGGAGGATAAAGTTACCCTTCATCCTCTTCATGACAAAACACTGATCAGCTGACATAGGTCCGTGAAGAAGTTACAGGCAAATTTGTCAAGGAATGTCAGATTTAAAGCAGACATTCACATTTGGTCAGAGATGTTGCAGTGACAAACTACGACCACACGAGGGCAGTAAAACCACCCGTTGTTGAACTCCTAAAGAAAGCGCTTGGCTGGAACACTCCTTCTGTGCTTTTACTTTGTTGACTGTTATTATCCTCCATTTCTCTGATTTGTATTCTGAGTTTTACAACGGAATTAACAAAGAAAAAAACACTAACACACATACTCTTGGCTGCTTTTAGCAGGAGTATTTTTACTGAAGCTTACAAATGCTGTAATTCTGAAACAATTGCTCAGTTAAGGCACAAGTTCGGTTTCTTCACTTCAAGTGATCTTTTAGCTCCATAGAAGTATAGTCCGACATTCACTCATGAATGTGACATACAGTTTAAGTGCGTATACAAATGTTAACCCTAAAAAGTATGAGTAAGCAAATTAAATTAGCTTCAACTATTACAGTTAACAAGCAGAATTGTTTTGGACTCATGCATAAAACCTCTTGTACTTTTTACCAACACAGTCCTGCAAACCTTCTCCATTGACTTCTTTTCCATTAACACTTTGAGTTCTGTTGCTTTTTTGCAATTTTTAATAATTTTTATACAAGAAGTCCTGTTTTATCATTTTTTTCCCCACAAATGATACAGTGATTGCTAACTGCATCCCCTCAGCTGCATCTCCGTTTCAGGGACATGGTGCTCCCAAAGCCGACAATTTGTTATCCCCTGCCAGCCTCTTCCTGGAACCTTGTGCAGAGTCCCTTAAATAAAGACAAAACCCAATTTCTTAGGTTTGTGTGCCCCAGAAAAAGAGGTTCTTGTTGAGAATAAAGCTCCTATAAATCACGTGTGTGGAGACACAGGGCACTAACGACACCCTTCCTGGATTTTGGAGAATTCCGTGCTGTCCTATTCAGCCTCTCCACTTACCCCTCAAAACCGTCATCAGACATGAGTGGAGAATCAGACCTCTCTTCCCATGACTCGCAGCAAGTGAATTCTTCCCCCAGGCCCCGACTTCTTACCTCATCTTGTTTATAACCACAGGAGGAGGCAGGAGCTTCAACTTTTAGGTCCTCATTGAAGATGCACATGGAGCATTAGCCTCACTTTGGAAGCTGCAAGTTCTTGGTCCTGTCATCCTTCACAGAACTCAACAGGAGTAGACAAATCTTCTCAGGGTAACACCCATCCACGTCATTTATATTGGCAAAAGTTCATGTTAGAGTCTTAAAATTTTAAGTTCTACATTTAGAATTTTATATAATAAAACTATGACACCACTCTTATCTGCAAAGTATTTTAAGTAATCTCAATGCTATTAAAGTATTAGTGCCTTTATCAATAGGAAAGATGGATTCCACTTAATGCTTTTTCAAAAAAGAAATCTGAAGAGATCCACAGTGGCTGAACAAGAGACAAGTCGTGTCTCAGAGACTCCGAGGAGATCAACTAACAACACAGGCAGGCAGCTGGAAGAAGGGGAGAGACACATATCTTGATACAGAAAAGAAAGATCAATTTGAAAGAAGAGGCTCGTAGATCAAACAAAGCATGCAGAGGAGTTGAAAGGAGAGGAAGGCGGCCCAGTGGACTGGCCGGCAGGGCTTCCGCCCTCACATTCAGTGAGGCCTGTCATGGTGAGAACTTTCTAGACAGTGGCTTGATCCAAGAAATACAGCAGAGTCTCGCCTGCAGGATTGATTGGGGGTGTATGAGACCGTCAGCCCAGCTCTGTGCTCTACACGCTGAGAAGGGGGCAGCCTGGCAATGTTTTCACTGGAGCACCAGGAGCGAGTGGTCGATGGCAAGAGAAGTGCCCTCATTTGCCTGATCTCAGACCCTGAAGGGATAAAGACACTTGCGAAGCTTCAGCAAACCAACCAGCCCCAAACTGCAATTAAGCGAGGAGTGGAAATCAGTGAAGTTGAGACTAAGTAAATGATACTCCCCCAAAAATCAAGGGGTCAAAAAGCTGGTTCTTTGAAAGAATAAATATAATGGATAAGGCCTTACCTACACTTACCAAGAGAAATAAAGAAAAGATTCATAGGAATGTGATTAGAAATGAAAAGTGAAATCACAATAGATACTGTGAAAACCCAGAAGGTAACTATTTTGAAAAGTTGTATTCCAACAAATAAGCAAAATCAAAAGAAATGAACAGATTCCTAAGCCCATACAAATTAGCAGAGCTAAACCAAGAAGACACAAATGTGTTTCATAACCCAAAAATAAGCCTGATGAAAACCCTGGAAAATCAGGTACAGAAAGACCATACCTGAGTCGATAAAAACTACTTATGATAATACAACAAGCAGCATCATATTAAAAGGGGGAAAAATAGATGCATTCTCCCTAAAATTAGGAACCAGACAAAGATGCACACTATCACCAGAGCTATTTAGCATAATATCCAAAATATTAGCCAGAGTAATCAAGCAAGGGAAAAAAGTAAAAGAGACACATACAGGAAAGGAAGAACTCAAATTATCATTATTTGCAGATGACATGATTCTCTACATAAAAGACCCATGGAATTCCACTGAAAACTACAATAATTAATAATGAACTTCAACAACATAGCAGGATAAACATACATAAATCATTAGCATTTGTATATACCAATGATGAATTTAATAAGGAAATAATGAAGATATCACAATTCACAGTAGCTTTAAGGAAAGTAAAATGCCTAGGAATTAACCTAACCAAGGAAGTGAAAGATTTCTACAAAGAAAACTACAGTATTATCAGAATGGAGATTGAAAAAGAACCAGAAACTGGAGCATTCTTTCCTGTTCCTGGAGAGGCAAAACCAGTACTGGCTAAATGACCAAACTCCCAAAAGTGTTATATAGAGTCAGTGCATTTCCAATAAAAATACCAACAGCATACTTCACAGGACTAGAGAAAACAATCCCAGAATTTATATGGATCCAGAAGAGACCCAGACTAGCAAAAGCAACTTTGGGCAACAAGAGTCAAACAGGAGGCCTCACAATACTGCCTTTCAAATTATTTTACAAAGCAATAGTGATAAAAACAGCATGGTATTAGAACAAAAATAGATATGTGGATCAATGAAATGGTGTAGGGAGGTGATGATGAACATTTGAGAGCTTTCTGTGATACAAAATATCTGCTGTGGCATGCATGCCATCAGTTTGCAGCTACTGGAATAAAAGATGAAGAAACATCCTCAGATACAACCACCTATTAGATATCTGACCAAGAGGACAAAAGTACATGTTGGAGGAAAGAGAGTCAATTCAGCAAGGAGTGCTGAGAAAACTAATTATCTGTTTGTAGAAGACTGAAACCGAAGCTGTATCTCTCATCATATATTAAATTAAAACAAGAAATACTATAACAACAAGATCAACAAGGGAATTGTATCAGAATAAAAAGCTTTTGTACAGTAAAAGAATAAATTAGTAGAGTTGTGACAACTTACAGAATGGGAAAAAAATGCCAGCTAGCTGTCAGACAGAGAACTAATATCTAGAATTTGTAAAGAACTAAAAACATTTTGACCACCTAAAATTAAAAGGGAAGTGAAATGAACAGACTCTTCACGGAATAAGAAGTACTAATGGCCAACAAATATATAAAAAATTTTTCAATGTCTCTGGCCATGTTCCTACAGATTCTGTTTGACTACAGAACGAATGGCCATTATCTAGAAATAACAAATCCTGGTGTGGCTGTGGAGGAAAATGAATTCTCCTTATTGCTGATAGAAATGTAAACTAGTACAACCATTAAGGAAATCAGTATGGAGATTTCGCAAAGAACTGAAATTAGAAATTCCATATGACCCAGTTATCAGCCTTCTATTTCCTTGCTCCAAAAGTTTAAAACATTACATTGCAGCAACACATGAATACCATTGTTTATAGCAGCACAATTTGTAACATCTAAATCCTGGAAACAGCTTGTATATCTATTAACATATGGTTGAATAAAGAAATTGTGGTATCTGTATGCAAAGGTACACTACTCTGCTATAAAGAATGAGAAATTTGAGACAGTGGTAGGAAAATGGGTGTACCTAGATGATTGTACTGTTGAGTGAGATAAATCAGACATGCAAACTTAAATGCAATATATCTCTCATCTAAGGCAAAGTACAAACTAAAAGAATACATAAAAGAAGGATAGAACAAGAGTAAAGTCAGCTTGTAC
The DNA here is from genome assembly GCA_004027295.1 of Dolichotis patagonum. NCBI lineage: Eukaryota > Metazoa > Chordata > Mammalia > Rodentia > Caviidae > Dolichotis > Dolichotis patagonum. Next base: position 16,346 of record PVJX010009082.1, on the reverse strand, counting down.
AATCATGTAGGCAAGCATAAACTTATTCAGTTTCTAGAAACCCTGACTGAATATAATTCAAACTTTTCTACCTTAGGACTATGTTTTACCTCTTCTGCTTCAAACCTTTAAGTAGATAAGAGGAAAAAACCTTTTTTACTTAACTCATCTTACTGCATCTTCTGGTATTTTGATGTGCCATATGATGCAAGATTTCTGTATCAGTTAGGTTTACTAGAGGTCCAAATTTGATATATAAACTTATGTTTATATTTGATTTTTAATCAAATTTGATTTTTAAATATATTAAATATATTTGGCATATCTATAACTAGATATGATTTTCAAGGTAGGCATACTGTGGAATCACACTGGGGAAGAATGCAAAACAGCCATGGCCTGCTGAAGAGATAGAGGACAGATCAAACTTAGGACATCACTGCAGAGTCTAGTGCAAGCCCACACTGGAAACAAAGGGTTCACATTAGAAGGCCGAAGAGTCTGCAGAAAGACAGAAGAAATTGGAAATGAATGTCCAAAGGCAATGGTGATGAATGGAGTTGCACTGAAGAATAAGAAAAAAGACTTGCTTCTTCTCTCCCTTTTTATTTTGTCTAGGCTAGAGGCCTATTGATTAATGTCACCCACATCTGAAGGGATCTGGTTTTCTATGTAGCCTATATCTCAGTCATCCAAAGATACCCACAGTGCTTTGCCAATCTGTTAGATGGTTCTTGATCAAGATGACATCTCACAACTGATGCTCACATTTTTGTTAGAGTGCTCTATATGGGCGACGGGTGCAAGTTCTATGGAGGACCCACAATGAATCTCATTGCTACATGCGTTTTCTAGCAGAATTTTTCAACCATTCTACAGGGTCAATATGCTGATAGGATTGTGTTAGCTAGATGATGGTTCCCTGAACTGTGGACTAATAAGATGATTTCAACTGAATGTCCTTCGACTAATTAGAAGGTCACAAATCTTTGCCACACCAACCTAGGTTACCTTGCTATTGTTTTTCTTATTTCTTGCTGATGTGGGCTTGTCCAGTAAGACTAGGATCTTTTAAATCTTCTGTGTAAGATACAATAGTTTGCATAATTCTACTTACGTATAGAGTCAAATGTTAAAGAATATGTATTTGACCCCCTAAGCATCTCTTTCCTGTATTCTGTTCGTTAAATAGACCTCCTCTTCTTTGTTAGAAAAACCTCTGGGATGTATTACCAATTTGTGTTAAAAGAGGATTGTAGAGGGTGTATAATACCAACATATATTCTTTAGAATATTTATTTTGATGAATCATTAATTTTATGAGTTTTATGAATCAATGAATATTTAACAAAAAATATAAAAAAGCATAAAGTATTGAATTTTTAATATTTATTTTGTATGTATAAAAACATAAAAAATTTCAACATTGACTTTTTTGGTTTGCAAACTCTAAAAACTAACAACAAATAAATTCTGTATGAACTATAATGGAAATAGCAATAGAACTCTACAACAATCTTTACTTCAATTATCACATCTAATCCAGTCTTTACACATGAAATCAACTATGTTCCATACACATGTATCACCTACACTACAGCACATGTGTTTTGGTCTCCTGGTTTTTGTGTAGGACATATTTGGTAGCTTGCTGAGCTTACAGTTTTATCAGAAGGTTCTTACTATAATACACAATGTGTAGCTGACAGGAACATAAACTGTTGATAAAATAAAGTATTAAATTCTTAATATGTATTGTACATTTAGAATAAATACCACCATTTTCACATTAGCTGTGTACTTGCTTATAAAACCTAAAAGATAATGTTATAGGCAGCTGAGTTAGATAAAATTATTATAGGCACTCAGACAGGGTGAGGCCCTCAAAGGAGCCAGTGCAGAAGACCAGGTCACTTGCAACTTTGGGGGATACAAGCACCTCCCACTGCGGATCAGATCTCAAGACAAAAGGCAAAACAAATTCAGCCAACCCTAAGTATAAACATCAGGGACTGATATTCCAAATAGGTGTCAATCACCTTGAGGAAGCCAGAAGAAGACACTAGTCCAATTCCCTGTAAGCAGAGGCCCTGTTTTGGCTTGTGACTCACCTCCCCATTTGACATCAGCTTATTCCATTTTATCGAAACAATTATACTCATAATCTTATTGGTTGACCATAGTCCTGTGCCACCTCATGCTTGTCTACTTTGAGAGTTCCCATTTTTCCCCACGATGGACCACCTTACCTCATGGTTGTGCTCTATAAAAGTCCCTAGAAAAAAGAGATTTGGCAACCCACTTAGGACCCCTTCTGTCTCCCTCTTGGACAGAAGCTTTCTTTCTCTCAATAAATATATTCTGCTCTTAACCTCCATTTTCCTAAAATTCATTCTTCGATTTTAGACAACATTAACTCATACCATACATCTAGTAGATTGGGAGCTTCTTTCCTTATGTCAATAACATCAGAAATAAATTTTTTTATGAACTCTAATAAAAATGCCAATATAACCCTACAACAAAAGTAATCTTTGATTCAACTGTCACACCCAAGGCAGTCTTCACACATGGCAACTGCATGTTCCACGCAGGTCTCGCTTACAATGACAGCACATGTGTTTAGTTTTCTTGTCTTGTGGGACAGACCATTCGTTTCAACTCTCTTATCTTCCTCTTTTATCAGGAGCAGTAAAATAGGATATCAATAAAGTAAAATATCACATATATAATGAGCGTTTAAAATAGACATTAACATTTTCCCATCAGCTACTTGCTTATAAGATCTAAAAGATAACACTGGAAATAAAAGCCTATGTGAACTATAATGTAAATGCAAAAAAAGTCCACCCCAGGGATAATCTGTGCCTCTCTTTTCACATTCAAGGCAGTCTTCACACACGAAAACCTCATGTTCCATGCACAAGTATTGCACAAGTAAACTGTTTTGTTTTTCTGTCCCTTTTTATAGCACAGTTGACATCTTTTCATTTCCTGTTGTCATAGTAAGTCTGTGAGGTTACATCTGCCTGTTCATCTGTCAGCTCACCGGTGTGCTCCACAATTTTTTTTGTATGGTTTCCTGGGTAGAAACATTTTGTTTCTTCTCTGCTATCAAAGATCTCTTGTGAGTTCCAGTCCCAATCCTCCAAGAAAATTTCCCCATGATATTTTGCACTTGTTATTTTCTTCGTAAACTATCAAACTATTTATGTGACACATGTTTAACACCGAGCAAAATGCAACCGTTGGTCAGTGCTTTGTGCTTCAGGTGATACCATAGCTGCTGCACAAACTCATCGACAACACTTACTGCATGTTCAGTTCTTTTGTAGAAAGTTTTCATTTCAGGTTTCTGTGTTGTGAATGTCATAATATGGTTAGAAACCAAAGAGCTGAGTCATTCCCTTCCCTTCTCTTCAACTGCAGACACCACACCATGTTAATGATTATCTGTGCTTCTATAGCTCAAAACAGGAAGTTATGAGAGTCATTTCTCTTCTTTCCATTCAACCACAAGCATAACTCCACCCTAGTGGTTTTTCTGACTAAAACCTGGGAGGTCATGTCCTTTGGAGACTTCAATAAAGACAGTGCATCATTTTGATCCACTTGACGGTGACAGTTTCTCTGCCAGTTTTTGTATCATGATGCAATGTTGTCATCAGCAATACCAGTTTGTTTCTCTTTGCCATATACAAGAGCAATATTACAATTTTCTAAAATCTAAATATTGTATTATATAATTCTCTGTTCTGAAATTGCATCTGCTCTGTTCTTGGGTACAATTCCTAGGTTGGTCAACACATGCTCTGTTGTGCAATGTACCTCCAGTCTGAAACTGATAAGCCAATTGTCCAGTGCCATAATCCAATTAATTTGTGGGTTGAGAGCAACAAGTTTGTTCACAATGTCACTCAGTTTACTACTATGTGAATAAAGATCTGATGGCTGAGTCCTAGGATAAATTTCTAAATTGAAGGTATAATATGTCTTCATATCTACCAGGACATATATTTTTATAACTGCATTTTGAAGTGTTTTTTGGCATATACTGCCTAAAACGTCAGTGACCACCAAATGTTGCAAGAGTTTAGCAGTAGTCCTGTATTTGGATGGGGTATAAATTGCTTAATATTTTGAAGCAAATGTAGATTCTTCTGAGCCAAGCTGAGGTCCACAAAGACTTTTCATAGTTTTCATTCTCTCCATGAAGACAAATGAAGCTACAAAAGAGGAAATCATTTGATTTCCTGAAGACATATGTTAAAACTTTCATGAACCAGATTTCAAAGCCAAGCATTGAGTGCCAAGTTTCTTGAGATCACTAAATATTTGTGAGTTCCAAAAGGCCAATCCTCAGGAGACTGCTAAAAATGGAGTTTGGAGGATAACATCGGGGGAAAAATGCACGTAAAGATAAGGGTATTTTCTCATACAAAAGGAGATAAAATCTAATAAATAAGAGGGAAGAATATTATTAGAGGGAAATGGTTAGAATTTAGAAATGATTATAGCAGAGAGATCATGTTGTATTCCACCCTCACCTGCAGCCATGCTTTGAATGGTAAAATTCAAAGCCTAAATAGATTTAGCAGAGATTTTGAAACAAAGGGAGGTGAGTTTACTGTGAAGTTGAGGGATTGTGAGCCTTGAGGGTAGATGTCAATGTGCACATGCCATCCGAAGTCATCACTGTTTAGCAATAGAAGTAGAATCAGAGATCTAATCAGAAGTAAGTGCATAATCCCTATGCCAAATTCCTCACACTTTTGGAGTAGCAGTAAAGACCATTATGAAATTGTCTCCATTTTAAGACAGACACAAGACAGCTGGTTGGAGACTTTGGGTGGAAGAAAGATTTTAGAATTAAGATGAGTGGTTGCAGAAAAACCTGCTTAAATGTGGCAGAAGTAAAGAGTAATATGGGAGCTAAATTACTGGGCACAAGTGTGCAAGAAGCTGATGATTTGAAGTAGACTCAAGCATAGGGTGGTGAGAAGGTGAGGAAGAGGAGCAGAAGTATCTTTATGTCAATTTTACCAATGGAAATGGAATCCTATCCTCTTAAATTAACTTATGTAACCCCCTTTACAAGAAAAGATGACGAGTGTGAAAACAATCTGGAATTGTCTGTTTACACAGAAGTAACAAAATCTATAAGAGCAACTGAGTTTAGTTTCATTTGGTCAGATTTATATTTATAACTTAAAGCAGAAATGAGAACAGGGTGAAAAGAAAGAATAATTGTGAGTGAAGTTACCACTTATTAAGAGAAATTTTAAAATTCCATTTCATATCCCTGAAAATATAAATTCTCTATGTGTGCAATCTGATCAGAATATCAAAGATTCCTCATGTTATATGTACATTTGACATGGTTTACAATTTGTTTAGGGAAAAACTACTGTTGGAAAACATCCTAGAAAAGCAGAGAGACAATTTTTTTTTTTAATGTACAAAGAATGGAATCTGAAGAGTAGATATATTAGAACACTTAGAACTATAAGACAACAAATCCTGGCTATAATATCTCTAGTCATAAGAATATTCAAACTGAGAAGTGTCCTATTATATTTGGGGGATATGTTCCATGACCCGCTCTGGATACCTGAAATAATTAGTAAACTAAACTGTATGTACACACAAAATTTTTTTATATACAAATTACCTATGATACAGTTTTACTTATAAACTATACACAGTGGATGTTACCAATAAATAACAAAATAGAACAAGTATACAAAATTCTGTGATAGAATTACATGAGTATGATCTCTCCATCTCAAAATATTTTACTGTACTGACGCTTTTGGTAATGACATGAGAGGATTCAATGGTGACATGATGAGACGAAGTAAGGAGAATGACACAGGTATTGAGAATTGTCACATAGCATCAAGATACTATGTAAGGGTTACTTGAGCACAGGCACTATGATGATGTGGTAGTTGACTTGATAATCCCAGTTAATCCTAAGTGACTCATGAATGGGTGGTATAAGCAGGGTGGATACATTAGACACAATGATGAGTCACATGCCAGGCAAGATTGCATGAGAGTTCATCACAGTATTCAGAAACATAAATTTAAAGATTATGAGTTATTGAGTTCTGTTACCATTGAACACTTCTGGTCTAGAGTTGCCCTCAGGAAATTAAAACTTTAAAAGCAAAACTGTAGATAAAAGGACTCTATCATATAGGAAAAGAGTAATACTGAAACTTCAAAAACAATCTAGCCCTTCATTTAAAAGAAGAAAATGATTCCCACTTTTTTGTGAAGCCCAGCCCCAAACATTTTAAGATTGCAATGAAATAGGGAAGGTTTGGGGTACAGCAATGGAATAAAATGGATCTTCTACATAAATACAGTGACACCAGTAAAGAGAAATGAGGAATCTTCTCACCATTCCACAAAATCTTGTCCAGTTATAGGGACATTCTGAAGAAATGAATTCTGAACAATGACAACAATTTGAAATTCTAAGAAAAAGTTAATGAGTTACTATAAATGTTTTTGAAGAGGGCACGTGTGAGAGGAGAGCTTGGGGATGACATCTATACCTGCTTATTGCGTTTCAAAAGGTTTTTATGATAATTATGGAGTCTTGCTAAAGTTTGCCTTAGAAAGGAAGTAGAGTAAAACAAAAAGTCATTGTTGCAGAAACATAAAGAAGTCCTATGGCACAAAGAGAATATTGAAAAGCAAAGAACACAAGAGGAAGACTAACATTAAGACAAATACAATATGTTTTAGAACCAAATTCCTCAAGTGCAAAGACCACAGACCTTTGAGTTTAACAATATAAGATGAAGAAAACATGATTTAATTAATATAAGATAAAGAAAACATGGCTTAATCAGGCAAAAGAGGCAAGTTCAAGCAGAGGTTAGGGGCAGGAATATGTCAGTTCACAGGACACGTGTGTGTGTCTGAGGACTTGAGCACACAATCTCCTTCCCTGCTGCATGCATCTCACAATCCTGTACAGTAGACAGCAGAAAGGAACCAGAGTCCCATGATGGTATAACTGATATGATTCTGGTGGCTGGATTCACAGAAACAGCCACTGGCATAGTTTGGGGAACCTAATAAATATTAAAACATCTGAGACTTAAGTTCAACTATGAAGTTTTTACACTTGAAAAAGCATACATAGAATAAGGGGATTCTGTTAAAATTTACCAAAAACTAAAACTTTGTCTTATTTTACTACATTTTAAAAAATTAAATATACATAGTTGAACTATACCTCTACTCCACACCATGTCACTTCTCTCCCAGAAAGAGATTTATTTATCTTTATGCAGATGCGCATCCTAGGCAGAGGTGCAGGAAGAGACCTGAGATCAGGATTCAGTTGTGGGGCCTGCGCCTTGACTCTGGCCTGGCCTGAGTGGACCTCACGGTAGGGCTGTGGCTGTGACTTGGGCAGGAGCTGGACCTGTGACCATAGGTGTCTTTCTATAAGAAGTCAGGGCTACTTCCCTGGGTGGAGGAGGCCTTGTTCCTCCTGATCAAGTGGACAGATAACAGGCTTCTTATCTCAGAAAGACACACATCTCTCAGTGACTCTTTTCCTGCCACAAACTGCTACACCCTCTCAAATGCAGACTTCCCTTTAAATTCAGAAACTTTAATATCTGAGTTAAAGTAAATGTTTATCAAGAGAGAAGTAAAGTTAAGTTACAACTTTAGTTCTGGCAGAGCAGAGATGCAATGATTACTTTGCATTTACAAAAAATAGTTTTTTAAAGGTATTATGAAATACTAAAAGATTGTCAGATATCTTGGTTTTATAATATTTAAAGCATCCATTCATGGTGCAGACCAATATTACTTTTGGTTGTTAGTTATATTGTTTGTAATTAAAATTGTGTGAACATGATTGTAGAATACAAGATCATATTTTATAGACATCCATATTAAGAGATCTTGTAACAGATATTTCAGTTTCAGCTTTTCCTTCAGTCAGACTTTAGATGTGCTGCTTAATTCTTAAAACTCTAATTTTGAAGGAAAAGGAAGGGAAAAGAAAAAAATCTAAAATTATATAAACACATTTAGGATAGCCAAGATGATTCTGCTACAAATTCTATAAGTTCTTGGAACATACAGGTAACATGCATAGGATTGGGACAATTGTGCATATTATTGTGTGGTGATCTGAGGAACTCTTGAAGACCATTATGTAAAATAACAACCCTAGTTATGTTCTTACCGCCTTATTTGGAAGGCCTATATTGTCAGTGTTTTGGGTTCTTTGCTATTGTTATTTATTTGTCTTTTTTGTTTTGTGTTTTACTAGGAATTTGTTTTGTTTTGTTTTTCCCTCTAATACAGAAAGAATAGGTATACGTGTAGAGACTCATACATGTGTAGAACTTCTCTGCAACATTTTATGAGAATCAATTATATAATGCGTGATGTAATGAACAGCTTCTTTGAAGAAAAAGAGACATTATGGTATCCAGTGCTGATTCCATAGCATCATGCTGTGAAATACAGCAATACTATTATTCTTTTTCAGAGTGATTTTAGTCTGTTTTGTATTGTTTAAATTCAACATACATGATGGTATGGACAGCTATTTTGAAGACAATGAGAGACATTATGGCAGTCATGGTTGATTTCCCTATTGTCTGGTTTTGAAGGCCTATAATGCCTTCATCACTCTGTTCTGATCAGTTTAATACTATTTTGTTTTGCATGAATTCACTGTGTGTGAAGATATGGACAACTATTTAGAAGAAAACAAGAGACATGGTAACCAGTGAGGATCTCCTGTTGTCTTGCTTTGAAATCTGTGTTACTTACATTGTTTTCTTCTCATCTGCTTTTTTCTGTTTTGTTATGTTTAGTTTTACTCTATTTAAAATAAAATTTTTTTAAAAAAACCCTTAATTTTCCAATTTTCTTTACCACACAGAATTGTAGCAGGTTCTTCAGCTAAATAGAACAGTATAGAATGAACATTCTCACTCTATAAGCAACCAGTTACTCCTTGCATAGAACCAAACTCCGCTATCTACCAGATCTTATTACTAGGGCAGTTCTTTGAGAAGAACAACCTGACGTTAGCAACTCAGGTTTTTCAGTCAAGCAAAAGCCTAAAAGACTGAAAAGTATCTCTTGCTAAAATGCTGCAATGTGCATTACAATCCCCCTCTGAACTCCTTTTGCTGTTACAGTTAATCTGATGTGTCTGGCTGCTAAGACTCATCTTTTCACCTAATTTGCACAATGATTTCCAAAGGCACTTTATTTCCATATTCAGTATCTGAGAGAGGCTTAATACTTATGTGTAGCCATGTAAATATACCCGACAGAGACAGGATGTAAAGTTTACATCCTGTAACCATGTAATAGGAAGCTGTTGACTTCTTGTTTCTGGGTTGTTGCCATTTGTGGAGGAGGCATCAGTCTGTTCTTGGACTAATCTAGGGCTTTCCTTTTGGTTTCTACCACTTGTTAGGTTTTCCTGTTCCTAGCTCTTATATTTATTTATTTAACTATTTTTTATTTTTTTCTACCTCTTCTTAAGTGCTAGAGTATGATTTAGCTTTTTCTGTCTTGAAACTGAGCCTCATATTTGTGATTCACTCTTGACCACTCTCTTGATGTGCTGCCTAAAGTCAAGTTTTTAATGTATGTAAAATTGCTTTTCTTTTGGACTTGTAATGGATACAAGTATGATATATAAAAATATATAAGTCAAGAAAAACTGTTTAGCAATTCTTTACTTCCAACATAAATGTATGTGTTCAAGATAACTTGCAAATTTTGAGTCAAATTCTTGTTCCCATGTAACATGCAGGGTACTGCTTCTGCTAACCTATTTTTTTAAAAGGCAAATTAACTTAAATGTGAAGTAAGGCATTTGCAAGGCAGGAAAATCTGTTGATAAAACATCGTATAATTCAAATTTCATTGGAATAGCATTGGTGCTCCATGACATAACCTCATCTAGTAGTATGAATGGTAGAAATATATTTATGTAGTTACATTTTTAATACTCCTAATCAAATGAATCCTTAATTTTTGGCTCTGTCAACTGATGCAATTTCAATTATTGAGATTCTAAGATATGTATAGAAATGACCCGTTCACTTGCTCTGAGTAAACAAATCCAGGAAGTTTAGGGTCATGAGAAAGTTATTAGTCATGACCTTGAAGAGTTAATATAAACAATAAATTTAGGAAGAAAAATGTTTTTGACGACATGACATTGTTCTTAGCACTTTTTGGTAAGAGACCAGTATTAACACAAAACATAACGCTGTATCAAAGTTATTTTTTAATGTTGGACTTAGCATGGTTGATGTGTTATAAAGGCTATCCCTGCCATTAGACTCTCTGTGCGACTGTGACAATGGGAAGTACTGAGAACTCACTTACAGCATTATTTTTCATTAAATGCAACATATGAACACTAAGTATTAAATTAACATTAACAATTGACAATTAAAAATAATGTTAGTGAATGATAAAAATAAAAATGAGGGAAGAGATTTAATCAAGAGCATCAAATCTTACAAAAGTAGTAGTGAAAAATTACAATCAGAGATATATTTATATATAACAATTCTCTAAATGTTATTTTGTTATACAATTTGTATATTGGCAAATAAAGTGAGAAATTAATTTCTTTTTTATTTTAAAGAGAATAAACAAAAGAGGGCAGAACAAAGCAGATCAGAACAGAACAACATAAGCAACACAACACTTTACAATAAGACAACTGGACATTAACAGTAGCTATCAAAATATATCTTTCTCTGCTGTAGTTGAGCATAGTTTCAAATACAATAATATCAAACATAACACAATAGTATAAAACCTTTCAAAAGAATGAAAGAATTACAGGACATTCTGAACCGAATAACTATGATCAATGGCTACTATAATATCTCATTTTCAATAAAAAGATTTGTTCATACTATCACATATATTAAAATCCCAATAAGACACAACATGATAGAAATGATGGTAATAGCAGAGTAGAAGCATGGTAGGACTTCTAAGCAAGAAGATATTAAATCATCAATGGCTGCCATAATGTTTTGTTTTCTTCAAATCAGCTGTTCATACAAAGATGCTTAGAAAAGGAACAAAGATGGTGCGAGTGAGCCAGTGTGAGTGAACCAGTGAGTAAGTCACCTCTTAGGTATACATGTATTGATTTGCTTGAGGTTGCCAAAGTCTTCTCTATTCTGCTCCTAAATTTATTAGCTCTGCAAGCCTTGTAGAATATTTAGACTCTGAGGAATTTCACAAAAGCCCTCAGCTATAAAATCTATAAAATTGACAAATAATACTTATCTTGCAATTTGCTACAGGAATATAAGGACTTAATACCGGACTTAATTCTCTTAGCACCATTAGATTCTCAATAAATGTTAGCTGATATTATACTTGTGTAATTTTAAATGGTAGAAATTATTTCTGAATAGATCACTGCCAATTTTAATACAAATAATTTCTTTCTTTCACTGTCAATTTTAATAGAAATAATTTTTTTTGTTAGCTGTCTAGATTGATCTCAGGTATCAATTGAGATACCTGAGATTAGTTTCTACAGAATTATCTCTTATAGTTGGTGAAATACACTCAGTCATAGGATCTCTACATAGAAGGAAGTACAGTCTTTATCTAGATCCATTTATGATATACCCTCTCCTTGCCACCATTTGTGGAAAATGCTATTGTTGAAACAGCCCATTCAGTTTTCAGGCAATCATTATGATTGACAATTTATTGTTTACTAGAGGTGAGTGTGAGATAATTCCCTGTAATGACTTGAAAAGTTTTGTCCAGAAAACAACAGAGACTCATCTAATTCACCTTCCTAAAGAAAATAATTGAAGTATTTTAAAATAGTATCTTAGTCCATTCCAGCTGCTGTAAGAAACTACCATATACTGCATTGCTTATAAATAACAGAAATTTATTTCTCACAATTTTTAAGGCTAAGAAATTCAAGATCAAAATACTGATATATGCAATGTTTGATGACAGCTTGATTCCTTGTTCATTAATGGCCATTTTCTTACTATGCCCTCCCTTGGTGAAAAGTATGAGAGAACTCTCTAGGGGTAGTTTTACACAGATATTAATTCCTTTTATAAGATCTGCTATAGTTTGTGTCTAGATTTCCTCCCCAAAGCCCCGGCAGTCACGGGAGTGTGTTTCTAAGGTTTGTGACTGATTCATGGCCCAATGCTTGGATTATGGGTGGGTTCTACACGAACCCTGGAGCATGTAGCCTGCATACAATATAAGGAAAAGAAAAAGGGTTGCTCTTTCATGCTCCCCACTCTTTGTTCTTGTTGCTTTTGCTGTCTCCTGCCACAATGAAATGTTGTTTTTCTGCCACACCACCCTGACTTGAAGTCAGCTGACTATGGACAGAAACCTCCACAAAATATGAGTTAAGTAAACCTTTCATTCTTTAGTTTTGGATGTTGAATATTTTGTCCCAGCAATGAGAGAAAAGTAACCCAAGACAAAATTTGGTACTAGAGGAGTGAAGTTGTTGCTATGACTATACCTGACCATGTGATTCTAGAGCTTTTGGGAATAGCTTGTGGGAAAAGTTTGGAAAGCTTTAAAGATGTCACCTGAAAAAGTAGCACTGGAGTGCCTTAGGCTGTGCTTTATGGGAGATTCTGATCATAGCTCAGAAGCTCAGAAGGCAGATATTTTTCCTGCTGACAAAGTCCAGGCTTGATAGGTTTCTGCTGAAAAGAAGGACTACATTGGCTGTTGAACCCCAGATGATGTGTAATATGGCTTGGCAGAAGTTTCTTTGCATTTTTCTCATGTCCAACAACTTTGCCTGAGACTGAGATTAAGGGTAGTGGAGCACTTAATCTGGCAAAAGAAATTTCAAGGCAGTCTAATGTTGAGGCAGTAGCACAGATACTATTGGGGACTTTCACCAAGATTTTATTTAGAATCAAGAGCAAAGAGCTAAATTGATTGATTTAAAATTTTGTGAATTTGACCAGAAAGGACGTTCTAGGACAGCTGTGTGCTGCAAAGATAGATCTGAAGAGACCTTGATTGCTAAGAAGAAACAGGAGTCTAGGAAAGATGGCCTGAGGGAATCACAAGAAGCACAAAGTTTCCACCCTTTTAAGTCTAAATGCTGCAAAAGTGAAAGATTTTGCTTTGAAGAAAAATCCACAGAGCATTATGTTCAAAATAGCAGCAGCCTCATTAGGTTTCTGAATTGTGGTGGTATAGATTCCCCAGATTCAGGTTCAGAGAGCTCAGCAATCCAGGCTCTTGACCCCAAAGAAAAAGAAACCCTGGCTACTGTTGCAGCTGGCAGCAAATATTGGCATCATCCACATGTCTCTGATTGTGGGTACATGCAGAATGCAAGAGTGCTGAGATTAAAAAGGCTTCCATCCAGATTTCAGAAGACAGCATAGGAGACCAGGTAGTGTGCTCCAGAGATGGCATATGTGAAACTGTGAGGATGAATCCAAAAGTGCAGTGGAGACTTCAGATATTTACAGAAGCCAAGAATGTGGATCATTAGAAGAAACCTCCAAAGAGGGAGCAAAGCAAGCTTAGGAGAGAGGCCATGGTAGCTACAAACACTGAAAGTGTTAGGAGCAGAAGCAGGGCAAGCCCTTTGGAGCCCACAATTTGCCACAGGTTGATTTGGATCTTCTCTATGGAACTACAGGACTTAATGTCTGCCCTACTGGATTTTGGATGTGCTTTGGTCCTATTCTTTTGTATCCCCATTTGTAATTTTTGTAATGGAAATGTCTGTCTTGAGCCATTGAATCCTGGAAGTGTTTAACTTTCTTTTCATTTGTACAAGAGCTCACAGCTAAGAGTTTACTATATCTTGGAGGCCACCAGAGACTTGGACTTTTCAGCAATGCCGAAACTGTTAGGAATTTGGCAAATGCCTTTTGCATGAAGGAATTTGCATGAGTATTTGAATAGATAGAAGCAGAATGCTATGGCTTGTGTCTAGATGTCTCCCCAAAGCCTCATGCAATCATAGGGGTGGGCATCTAGGCTTTGTGATTGATTCATTGTCCAGTTCTGGGATTAGGGGTGTAAATGCTACACTTAGCCTAGGGTGGGTAGCTTGCATATAATGTTAAGAGTGGGAAGAGTCTTGCTATCTCATGTTCCTCCCTTTTTTCTCCTATTTTTTTTGTCTTCTGCTGCCATGGACTGTTGTTCCTCTGCCACAACACCTTTCCTTAAAGCCAGATAGTTATGGACTGAAATTTCCAAAAACTCTGAGGTAAATAAACCTTTCCCTCTTTAATTTTGGACATTGCATATTTTGTGTTAGACATTAGAGAAAAGTGATGAAGACAAGAATTTTACTCTCATGGTTTTATGGTCCCACATCTCAGTGGTCTCACATCCCAAATCCTCACTGACAAATTTGAAAAAAACTGGGAATTAGCTAACAATATGTAAGTTTTGGGAGGACCTAAACAATTGTTAGCAATAGCATCTATATTTCATTCTCTCTTTAATATGTCAGAGTTAGTTTTTTTTTCAACTTTTACTCTTTCATTTATTGTTTGTACAAAGGCAGTATGTAGTCTTAGAAAGAGCCTAGCCTTTGGAATCAAATTGAGTAGAAATCAAACTCTTTCCATTTTATTCTATAGGTCACTGAGTTATTTCACATTTTTCTGTGTGATTTTATTTATCTAAATTTTGAGATAGATTGTCCCAGGATGGCAGTGCCAGAAACAGGAGATTGACTTTGTGCTTCTCTCTTCTTTCATTGCCCCAGGATGGTACAGCTGGTGAAAGGAGTATGAGTTCAGCTCCTCCTTTCCTCCACTGACGCAGGACAGCACAGCTGGTGAAAGAAATATGAGATCCTCCTCCTCCTCCTCCACTGGTGGGACTCAGGGCCTGTGACACAGTAAGGTCCTGGCTAAAGTCCACACAATCAGTTCTGTCTGACCAAGCAGAATTAGCAATACAAACCAAGCAGAATTAGCAGAATTAGCAATACAAACCAACAGATGATCTCTAACCTTTCTTTTTGTTGCATTCAACTTTCTCTTTTCTGCTCTTTCATCAACTATTTCACTTGACTTTAGGATACTTTCATGCAAGTAAATGTTGTCTTTCCTTACTTGAGTCCACTTCAAAACTCCTAAGCCTTCTCTTCCAATCCTTCCCTCTTGTGTCTTATAATTATGCTAAAATGATTGGATGATAATGCTAAATGACTGGATAATTATTCTGTGCTTTCCAACCTTGCTTGTACTATATTTAACTCCACTCATCTCTCCATCTTAACTCCATCCTCCTAAACTCCCCTCCCCAAAAGGATAAAATCATTACACTAAGTGGAAAATCATTTCATAAAAGTTACTAGTCTAAGTGGGATTATATTCTATTTCTGTAGAAATATATGGTTATAGATTTCTTGCTAATAGTTATCAGTTTTTCAGTAGCCAGACTTTACTCAAGTGTATTTTTAGTACCAACTGAACTACATTGACCAGGATGTCATACATGGTATAATCAGTTTTCCTCTCCTGTAAGATAACACTGTGACTGCAACACTGTCATAAATATCACCATAGTGTATTATCAAAAGAATGGGCCCTAAGTCAAATAGATAACAACTCCTCAGTCTTAATATGTTTAGAATATAGGATCAAGATATAGATATAAAGATCAAGAACTACATATATATATAGAAGACATCTTGAGGAGGCGACACCTCCTAGGAAGGACTTGACATCAGTGATAAGGCTATCTAACATAAGAAATCTACAAGCATTGACAAAGAAAAGAGATAAAATAGAAAATGACATGATGAAGAAACAAAATACAGTCTCAAGTGCCCAACTCACCTAGGACAAGTCCAGACCACAAAAGATACAGGAAATTGGAAGTCAACAATATGTGTTCTCTGAAATGATAGCAGCAGAAATGAAAAACCAAATGGAAGGACCAAAAAAAGAATAATTTCTAAGTGCAAAAAGAAATGACTATCAAGATAAAAGACATTAAAGCAGACAGAGATAAACAAATGAAAGAGCACAGGAAAATGAATGGCAAACATAGACAAGAAATGGAATCAGTGAAACAGATCAAAACATAAAGGTCGGAGACTAGAAACTCTTATTAAAATGTATGCAGCAGTAGTAGAAGACAAGATGGCGGACTGGTAGGTAGCAGGAGAGAGACCCTCTCTGAGAGAGACAGCTCAAATGCCAGAATAAAACACCCTGGAGAGACCCAAACAGAGAGAGATAGACTCTCACAACACAGAAAGAAACTAAAGTGCAAAAACCCGCTCGAATAAGAGGTCCTGGGGCTACTATTAGTGAAGATAAGATCAGCGAGCA